>CM023616.1:1026883-1066883 GCA_013358685.1 Antennarius maculatus
CACAGTTAGTGAATACTGAACACAGGTAGTGAATACTGAACACAGGTAGTGAATACTGAACACAGTTAGTGAATACTGAACACAGTTCGTGAATACTGAACACAGTTAGTGAATACTGAACACAGTAAGTGAATACTGAACACAGTAAGTGAATACTGAACACAGTTAGTGAATACTGAACACAGTTAGTGAATACTGAACACAGTTAGTGAATACTGAACACAGTTAGTGAATACTGAACACAGTTAGTGAATACTGAACACAGGTAGTGAATACTGAACACAGGTAGTGAATACTGAACACAGGTAGTGAATACTGAACACAGGTAGTGAATACTGAACACAGTTAGTGAATACTGAACACAGTTAGTGAATACTGAACACAGGTAGTGAATACTGAACACAGGTAGTGAATACTGAACACAGTTAGTGAATACTGAACACAGGTAGTGAATACTGAACACAGTTAGTGAATACTGAACACAGTTAGTGAATACTGAACACAGTTAGTGAATACTGAACACAGTGAATACTGAACACAGTAGTGAATACTGAACACAGTTAGTGAATACTGAACACAGTAGTGAATACTGAACACAGTTAGTGAATACTGAACACAGTTAGTGAATACTGAACACAGTTAGTGAATACTGAACACAGTTAGTGAATACTGAACACAGTTAGTGAATACTGAACACAGTTAGTGAATACTGAACACAGTTAGTGAATACTGAACACAGTTAGTGAATACTGAACACAGGTAGTGAATACTGAACACAGGTAGTGAATACTGAACACAGGTAGTGAATACTGAACACAGTTAGTGAATACTGAACACAGGTAGTGAATACTGAACACAGTTAGTGAATACTGAACACAGTTAGTGAATACTGAACACAGTTCGTGAATACTGAACACAGGTAGTGAATACTGAACACAGGTCGTGAATACTGAACACAGTTCGTGAATACTGAACACAGTTAGTGAACACTGAACACAGTAGTAATACTTAACACAGTTAGTGAATAATGAACACAGTGAATACTGAACACAGTTAGTGAATACTGAACACAGTTAGTGAATACTGAACAGTTAGTGAATACTGAACACAGTTAGTGAATACTGAACACAGTTAGTGAATACTGAACACAGGTAGTGAATACTGAACACAGGTAGTGAATACTGAACACAGGTAGTGAATACTGAACACAGGTAGTGAATACTGAACACAGGTAGTGAATACTGAACACAGTTAGTGAATACTGAACACAGGTAGTGAATACTGAACACAGGTAGTGAATACTGAACACAGGTAGTGAATTCTGAACACAGGTAGTGAATACTGAACACAGGTAGTGAATACTGAACACAGGTAGTGAATACTGAACACAGGTAGTGAATACTGAACACAGTTCGTGAATACTGAACACAGTTAGTGAATACTGAACACAGTTTGTGAATACTGAACACAGTTGGTGAATACTGAACACAGTTAGTGAATACTGAACACAGTTAGTGAATACTGAACAGTTAGTGAATACTGAACACAGTTAGTGAATACTGAACACAGTTAGTGAATACTGAACACAGGTAGTGAATACTGAACACAGTTAGTGAATACTGAACACAGTTAGTGAATACTGAACACAGGTAGTGAATACTGAACACAGTTAGTGAATACTGAACACAGTTAGTGAATACTGAACACAGGTAGTGAATGCTGAACACAGGTAGTGAATACTGAACACAGTTCGTGAATACTGAACACAGGTAGTGAATACTGAACACAGTTCGTGAATACTGAACACAGTTAGTGAATACTGAACACAGTTCGTGAATACTGAACACAGTTAGTGAATACTGAACACAGTGAATACTGAACACAGTTAGTGAATAATGAACACAGTGAATACTGAACACAGTTAATGAATACTGAACACAGTTAGTGAATACTGAACAGTTAGTGAATACTGAACACAGTTAGTGAATACTGAACACAGTTAGTGAATACTGAACACAGTTAGTGAATACTGAACACAGTTAGTGAATAATGAACACAGTTAGTGAATACTGAACACAGTTAGTGAATACTGAACACAGTGAATACTGAACAGTTAGTGAATACTGAACACAGTTAGTGAATACTGAACACAGTTAGTGAATACTGAACACAGGTAGTGAATACTGAACACAGGTAGTGAATACTGAACACAGTTAGTGGATACTGAACACAGGTAGTGAAAACTGAACACAGTTAGTGAATACTGAACACAGTTAGTGAATACTGAACACAGTTAGTGAATACTGAACACAGTTAGTGAATACTGAACACAGTTAGTGAATACTGAACACAGGTAGTGAATACTGAACACAGGTAGTGAATACTGAACACAGTTAGTGAATACTGAACACAGTTCGTGAATACTGAACACAGTTAGTGAATACTGAACACAGTTAGTGAATACTGAACACAGTAGTGAATACTGAACACAGTTAGTGAATACTGAACACAGTTAGTGAATACTGAACACAGTTAGTGAATACTGAACACAGTTAGTGAATACTGAACACAGTTAGTGAATACTGAACACAGTTAGTGAATACTGAACACAGTAGTGAATACTGAACACAGGTAGTGAATACTGAACACAGTTAGTGAATACTGAACACAGTTAGTGAATACTGAACACAGTTAGTGAATACTGAACACAGTTAGTGAATACTGAACACAGGTAGTGAATACTGAACACAGGTAGTGAATACTGAACACAGGTAGTGAATACAGAACACAGTAGTGAATACTGAACACAGTTAGTGAATACTGAACACAGTTAGTGAATACTGAACACAGTTAGTGAATACTGAACACAGTTCGTGAATACTGAACACAGTTAGTGAATACTGAACACAGGTAGTGAATACTGAACACAGTTAGTGAATACTGAACACAGGTAGTGAATACTGAACACAGTTAGTGAATACTGAACACAGTTAGTGAATACTGAACACAGGTAGTGAATACTGAACACAGTTCGTGAATACTGAACACAGGTAGTGAATACTGAACACAGTTAGTGAATACTGAACACAGTTAGTGAATACTGAACACAGTTAGTGAATACTGAACACAGTTAGTGAATACTGAACACAGTTAGTGAATACTGAACACAGTAGTGAATACTGAACACAGTTAGTGAATACTGAACACAGTTAGTGAATACTGAACACAGTTAGTGAATACTGAACAAAGTTAGTGAATACTGAACACAGTTAGTGAATACTGAACACAGTTAGTGAATACTGAACACAGTTAGTGAATACTGAACACAGGTAGTGAATACTGAACACAGGTAGTGAATACTGAACACAGGTAGTGAATACTGAACACAGTAGTGAATACTGAACACAGTTAGTGAATACTGAACACAGTTAGTGAATACTGAACACAGTTAGTGAATACTGAACACAGTTAGTGAATACTGAACACAGTTAGTGAATACTGAACACAGGTAGTGAATACTGAACACAGTTAGTGAATACTGAACACAGTTAGTGAATACTGAACACAGTTAGTGAATACTGAACATCAGGGTAGTGAATACTGAACACAGGTAGTGAATACTGAACACAGTTAGTGAATACTGAACACAGGTAGTGAATACTGAACAGGTAGTGAATACTGAACACAGTTAGTGAATACTGAACACAGTTAGTGAATACTGAACACAGTTAGTGAATACTGAACACAGTGGAATACTGAACACAGTTAGTGAATACTGAACACAGTTAGTGAATACTGAACAGTTAGTGAATACTGAACACAGTTAGTTAATACTGAACGCAGTTAGTGAATACTGAACAGTTAGTGAATACTGACCACAGTTAGTGAATACTGAACACAGTTAGTGAATACTGAACACAGGTAGTGAATACTGAACACAGGTAGTGAATACTGAACACAGTTAGTGAATACTGAACACAGGTAGTGAATACTGAACACAGGTAGTGAATACTGAACACAGTTAGTGAATACTGAACACAGTTAGTGAATAGTGAACACAGGTAGTGAATACTGAACACAGTTAGTGAATACTGAACACAGGTAGTGAATACTGAACACAGGTAGTGAATACTGAACACAGTTAGTAATACTGAACACAGGTAGTGAATACTGAACACAGGTAGTGAATACTGAACACAGGTAGTGAATACTGAACACAGTTAGTGAATACTGAACACAGTTAGTGAATACTGAACACAGGTAGTGAATACTGAACACAGGTAGTGAATACTGAACACAGGTAGTGAATACTGAACACAGGTAGTGAATACTGAACACAGTTGGTGAATACTGAACACAGTTGGTGAATACTGAACACAGTTGGTGAATACTGAACACAGTTAGTGAATACTGAACGCAGTTAGTGAATACTGAACAGTTAGTGAATACTGAACACAGTTAGTGAATACTGAACACAGTTAGTTAATACTGAACACAGGTAGTGAATACTGAACACAGTTAGTGAATACTGAACACAGTTAGTGAATACTGAACACAGGTAGTGAATACTGAACACAGTTAGTGAATACTGAACACAGGTAGTGAATGCTGAACACAGGTAGTGAATACTGAACACAGTTCGTGAATACTGAACACAGGTAGTGAATACTGAACACAGTTCGTGAATACTGAACACAGTTAGTGAATACTGAACACAGTTAGTGAATACTGAACACAGTTAGTGAATACTGAACACAGTGAATACTGAACACAGTTAGTGAATAATGAACACAGTGAATACTGACCACAGTTAGTGAATACTGAACACAGGTAGTGAATACTGAACACAGTTAGTAATACTGAACACAGTTAGTCAATACTGAACAGTTAGTGAATACTGAACACAGGTAGTGAATACTGAACACAGGTAGTGAATACTGAACACAGGTAGTGAATACTGAACAGAGATAGTGAATACTGAACACAGGTAGTGAATACTGAACACAGGTAGTGAATACTGACCACAGTTAGTGAATACTGAACACAGTGAATACTGAACACAGTGAGTGAATACTGAACACAGTTAGTGAGTACTGAATACAGTTAGTGAATACTGAACACAGGTAGTGAATACTGAACACAGGTAGTGAATTCTGAACACAGTGAGTGAATACTGAACACAGGTAGTGAATACTGAACACAGTTAGTGAATACTGAACACAGGTAGTGAATACTGAACACAGGTAGTGAATACTGAACACAGGTAGTAAATACTGAACACAGTTAGTGAATACTGAACAGTTAGTGAATACTGAACACAGGTAGTGAATACTGAACACAGTTAGTGAATACTGAACACAGTTAGTGAATACTGAACACAGGTAGTCAATACTGAACACAGTTAGTGAATACTGAACACAGTGAGTGAATACTGAACACAGTTAGTGAATACTGAACACAGGTAGTGAATACTGAACACAGGTACTGAATACTGAACAGTTAGTGAATATTGAACACAGTTAGTGAATACTGAACACAGGTAGTGAATACTGAACACAGGTAGTGAATACTGAACACAGGTAGTGAATACTGAACACAGTTAGTGAATACTGAACACAGTTAGTGAATACTGAACACAGGTAGTGAATACTGAACACAGGTAGTGAATACTGAACACAGTTAGTGAATACTGAACACAGGTAGTGAATACTGACCACAGTTAGTGAATACTGAACACAGGTAGTGAATACTGAACACAGTTAGTAATACTGAACACAGTTAGTCAATACTGAACAGTTAGTGAATACTGAACACAGGTAGTGAATACTGAACACAGGTAGTGAATACTGAACACAGGTAGTGAATACTGAACAGAGATAGTGAATACTGAACACAGGTAGTGAATACTGAACACAGGTAGTGAATACTGAACACAGTTAGTGACTACTGAACACAGTGAATACTGAACACAGTGAGTGAATACTGAACACAGGTAGTGAATACTGAACACAGGTAGTGAATACTGAACACAGTTAGTGAATACTGAACACAGTTAGTGAATACTGAACACAGGTAGTGAATACTGAACACAGGTAGTGAATACTGAACACAGGTAGTGAATACTGAACACAGTTAGTGAATACTGAACACAGCTAGTGAATACTGAACACAGGTAGTGAATACTGAACACAGGTAGTGAATACTGAACACAGGTAGTGAATACTGAACACAGGTAGTGAATACTGAACACAGGTAGTGAATACTGAACACAGGTAGTGAATACTGAACACAGGTAGTGAATACTGAACACAGGTAGTGAATACTAAACACAGTTAGTGAATACTGAACACAGGTAGTGAATACTGAACACAGGTAGTGAATACTGAACACAGGTAGTGAATACTGAACACAGTTCGTGAATACTGAACACAGTTAGTGAATAATGAACACAGTGAATAATGAACACAGTGAATACTGAACACAGTTAGTGAATACTGAACATTTAGTGAATACTGAACACAGTTAGTGAATACTGAACACAGTTAGTGAATACTGAACACAATTAGTGAATACTGAACACAGGTAGTGAATACTGAACACAGTTAGTGAATACTGAACACAGGTAGTGAATACTGAACACAGTTAGTGAATACTGAACACAGTTAGTGAATACTGAACACAGGTAGTGAATACTGAACACAGGTAGTGAATACTGAACACAGGTAATGAATACTGAACACAGGTAGTGAATACTGAACACAGGTAGTGAATACTGAACACAGGTAGTGAATACTAAACACAGTTAGTGAATACTGAACACAGGTAGTGAATACTGAACACAGGTAGTGAATACTGAACACAGGTAGTGAATACTGAACACAGTTCGTGAATACTGAACACAGTTAGTGAATAATGAACACAGTGAATAATGAACACAGTGAATACTGAACACAGTTAGTGAATACTGAACATTTAGTGAATACTGAACACAGTTAGTGAATACTGAACACAATTAGTGAATACTGAACACAGGTAGTGAATACTGAACACAGGTAGTGAATACTGAACACAGTTAGTGAATACTGAACACAGTTAGTGAATACTGAACACAGGTAGTGAATACTGAACACAGTTAGTGAATACTGAACACAGTTAGTGAATACTGAACACAGGTAGTGAATACTGAACACAGGTAGTGAATACTGAACACAGTTCGTGAATACTGAACACAGGTAGTGAATACTGAACACAGTTCGTGAATACTGAACACAGTTAGTGAATACTGAACACAGTTCGTGAATACTGAACACAGTGAATACTGAACACAGTGAATACTGAACACAGTTAGTGAATA
Source organism: Antennarius maculatus (assembly GCA_013358685.1). Classification (NCBI taxonomy): domain Eukaryota; kingdom Metazoa; phylum Chordata; class Actinopteri; order Lophiiformes; family Antennariidae; genus Antennarius; species Antennarius maculatus. Next base: position 1,034,238 of record CM023616.1, read on the forward strand.
ATGAACACAGTGAATACTGAACACAGTTAATGAATACTGAACACAGTTAGTGAATACTGAACAGTTAGTGAATACTGAACACAGTTAGTGAATACTGAACACAGTTAGTGAATACTGAACACAGTTAGTGAATACTGAACACAGTTAGTGAATACTGAACAGTTAGTGAATACTGAACACAGGTAGTGAATACTGAACACAGGTAGTGAATACTGAACACAGGTAGTGAATACTGAACACAGTTAGTGAATACTGAACACAGGTAGTGAATACTGAACACAGTTAGTGAATACTGAACACAGTTAGTGAATACTGAACACAGTTCGTGAATACTGAACACAGGTAGTGAATACTGAACACAGTTCGTGAATACTGAACACAGTTCGTGAATACTGAACACAGTTAGTGAATACTGAACACAGTAAATACTGAACACAGTTAGTGAATAATGAACACAGTGAATACTGAACACAGTTAGTGAATACTGAACACAGTTAGTGAATACTGAACAGTTAGTGAATACTGAACACAGTTAGTGAATACTGAACACAGTTAGTGAATACTGAACACAGGTAGTGAATACTGAACACAGGTAGTGAATACTGAACACAGGTAGTGAATACTGAACACAGGTAGTGAATACTGAACACAGGTAGTGAATACTAAACACAGTTAGTGAATACTGAACACAGGTAGTGAATACTGAACACAGGTAGTGAATACTGAACACAGGTAGTGAATACTGAACACAGGTAGTGAATACTAAACACAGGTAGTGAATACTGAACACAGATAGTGAATACTGAACACAGGTAGTGAATACTGAACACAGTTCGTGAATACTGAACACAGTTAGTGAATAATGAACACAGTGAATAATGAACACAGTGAATACTGAACACAGTTAGTGAATACTGAACACAGTTAGTGAATACTGAACAGTTAGTGAATACTGAACACAGTTAGTGAATACTGAACACAATTAGTGAATACTGAACACAGGTAGTGAATGCTGAACACAGGTAGTGAATACTGAACACAGTTCGTGAATACTGAACACAGGTAGTGAATACTGAACACAGTTCGTGAATACTGAACACAGTTAGTGAATACTGAACACAGTTCGTGAATACTGAACACAGTTAGTGAATACTGAACACAGTGAATACTGAACACAGTTAGTGAATAATGAACACAGTGAATACTGAACACAGTTAATGAATACTGAACACAGTTAGTGAATACTGAACAGTTAGTGAATACTGAACACAGTTAGTGAATACTGAACACAGTTAGTGAATACTGAACACAGTTAGTGAATACTGAACACAGTTAGTGAATAATGAACACAGTTAGTGAATACTGAACACAGTTAGTGAATACTGAACACAGTGAATACTGAACAGTTAGTGAATACTGAACACAGTTAGTGAATACTGAACACAATTAGTGAATACTGAACACAGGTAGTGAATACTGAACACAGGTAGTGAATACTGAACACAGTTAGTGAATACTGAACAGTTAGTGAATACTGAACACAGTTAGTGAATAATGAACACAGTGAATACTGAACACAGTTAGTGAATACTGAACACAGTTAGTGAATACTGAACAGTTAGTGAATACTGAACACAGTTAGTGAATACTGAACACAGTTAGTGAATACTGAACACAGGTAGTGAATACTGAACACAGGTAGTGAATACTGAACACAGGTAGTGAATACTGAACACAGTGAATACTGAACACAGTTAGTGAATACTGAACACAGTTAGTGAATACTGAACACAGTTAGTGAATACTGAACACAGTTCGTGAATACTGAACACAGTTAGTGAATACTGAACACAGGTAGTGAATACTGAACACAGTTAGTGAATACTGAACACAGGTAGTGAATACTGAACACAGTTAGTGGATACTGAACACAGGTAGTGAAAACTTAACACAGTTAGTGAATACTGAACACAGTTAGTGAATACTGAACACAGGTAGTGAATACTGAACACAGTTCGTGAATACTGAACACAGTTAGTGAATACTGAACACAGTTCGTGAACACTGAACACAGTTAGTGAATACTGAACACAGTTAGTGAATACTGAACACAGTTTGTGAATACTGAACACAGTTAGTGAATACTGAACACAGTGAATACTGAACACAGTTAGTGAATAATGAACACAGTGAATACTGAACACAGTTAGTGAATACTGAACAAAGTTAGTGAATACTGAACAGTTAGTGAATACTGAACACAGTTAGTGAATACTGAACACAGTTAGTGAATACTGAACACAGGTAGTGAATACTGAACACAGGTAGTGAATACTGAACACAGGTAGTGAATACTGAACACAGTGAATACTGAACACAGTTAGTGAATACTGAACACAGTTAGTGAATACTGAACACAGTTAGTGAATACTGAACACAGTTCGTGAATACTGAACACAGTTAGTGAATACTGAACACAGGTAGTGAATACTGAACACAGTTAGTGAATACTGAACACAGTTAGTGAATACTGAACACAGTTAGTGAATACTGAACTCGGGTAGTGAATACTGAACACAGGTAGTGAATACTGAACACAGTTAGTGAATACTGAACACAGGTAGTGAATACTGAACAGGTAGTGAATACTGAACACAGTTAGTGAATACTGAACACAGTTAGTGAATACTGAACACAGTTAGTGAATACTGAACACAGTGAATACTGAACACAGTTAGTGAATACTGAACACAGTTAGTGAATACTGAACAGTTAGTGAATACTGAACACAGTTAGTTAATACTGAACTCAGTTAGTGAATACTGAACAGTTAGTGAACACTGACCACAGTTAGTGAATACTGAACAGTTAGTGAATACTGAACACAGGTAGTGAATACTGAACACAGGTAGTGAATACTGAACACAGTTAGTGAATACTGAACACAGGTAGTGAATACTGAACACAGGTAGTGAATACTTAACACAGTTAGTGAATACTGAACACAGTTAGTGGATAGTGAACACAGGTAGTGAATACTGAACACAGTTAATGAATACTGAACACAGGTAGTGAATACTGAACACAGGTAGTGAATACTGAACACAGTTAGTAAATACTGAACACAGGTAGTGAATACTGAACACAGGTAGTGAATACTGAACACAGGTAGTGAATACTGAAAACAGTTAGTGAATACTGAACACAGTTAGTGAATACTGAACACAGGTAGTGAATACTGAACACAGGTAGTGAATACTGAACACAGGTAGTGAATACTGAACACAGGTAGTGAATACTGAACACAGTTGGTGAATACTGAACACAGTTTGTGAATACTGAACACAGTTGGTGAATACTGAACACAGTTAGTGAATACTGAACGCAGTTAGTGAATACTGAACAGTTAGTGAATACTGAACACAGTTAGTGAATACTGAACACAGTTAGTGAATACTGAACACAGGTAGTGAATACTGAACACAGTTAGTGAATACTGAACACAGTTAGTGAATACTGAACACAGGTAGTGAATACTGAACACAGTTAGTGAATACTGAACACAGGTAGTGAATGCTGAACACAGGTAGTGAATACTGAACACAGTTCGTGAATACTGAACACAGGTAGTGAATACTGAACACAGTTAGTGAATACTGAACACAGTTAGTGAATACTGAACACAGTTCGTGAATACTGAACACAGTTAGTGAATACTGAACACAGTGAATACTGAACACAGTTAGTGAATAATGAACACAGTGAATACTGAACACAGTTAATGAATACTGAACACAGTTAGTGAATACTGAACAGTTAGTGAATACTGAACACAGTTAGTGAATACTGAACACAGTTAGTGAATACTGAACACAGTTAGTGAATACTGAACACAGTTAGTGAATAATGAACACAGTTAGTGAATACTGAACACAGTTAGTGAATACTGAACACAGTTAGTGAATACTGAACAGTTAGTGAATACTGAACACAGTTAGTGAATACTGAACACAATTAGTGAATACTGAACACAGGTAGTGAATACTGAACACAGGTAGTGAATACTGAACACAGTTAGTGAATACTGAACACAGGTAGTGAAAACTGAACACAGTTAGTGAATACTGAACACAGTTAGTGAATACTGAACACAGTTAGTGAATACTGAACACAGTTCGTGAATACTGAACACAGGTAGTGAATACTGAACACAGTTCGTGAATACTGAACACAGTTCGTGAATACTGAACACAGTTCGTGAATACTGAACACAGTTAGTGAATACTGAACACAGTTCGTGAATACTGAACACAGTTAGTGAATACTGAACACAGTTAGTGAATAATGAACACAGTGAATACTGAACACAGTTAGTGAATACTGAACACAGTTAGTGAATACTGAACAGTTAGTGAATACTGAACACAGTTAGTGAATACTGAACACAGTTAGTGAATACTGAACACAGGTAGTGAATACTGAACACAGGTAGTGAATACTGAACACAGGTAGTAAATACTGAACACAGGTAGTGAATACTGAACACAGTTAGTGAATACTGAACACAGGTAGTGAATACTGAACACAGTTCGTGAATACTGAACACAGTTCGTGAATACTGAACACAGTTAGTGAATACTGAACACAGTTAGTGAATACTGAACACAGTTAGTTAATACTGAACACAGTGAATACTGAACACAGTTAGTGAATAATGAACACAGTGAATACTGAACACAGTTAGTGAATTCTGAACACAGTTAGTGAATACTGAACAGTTAGTGAATACTGAACACAGTTAGTGAATACTGAACACAGTTAGTGAATACTGAACACAGGTAGTGAATACTGAACACAGTTAGTGAATACTGAACACAGTTAGTGAATACTGAACACAGTTAGTGAATACTGAACACAGGTAGTGAATACTGAACACAGTTCGTGAATACTGAACACAGTTCGTGAATACTGAACACAGTTCGTGAATACTGAACACAGTTAGTGAATACTGAACACAGTTAGTGAATACTGAACACAGTTAGTGAATACTGAACACAGTGAATACTGAACACAGTTAGTGAATAATGAACACAGTGAATACTGAACACAGTTAGTGAATACTGAACACAGTTAGTGAATACTGAACAGTTAGTGAATACTGAATACAGTTAGTGAATACTGAACACAGTTAGTGAATACTGAACACAGGTAGTGAATACTGAACACAGGTAGTGAATACTGAACACAGGTAGTGAATACTGAACACAGTGAATACTGAACACAGTGAATACTGAACACAGTTAGTGAATACTGAACACAGTTAGTGAATACTGAACAGTTAGTGAATACTGAACACAGTTAGTGAATACTGAACACAATTAGTGAATACTGAACACAAGTAGTGAATACTGAACACAGGTAGTGAATACTGAACACAGTTAGTGGATACTGAACACAGGTAGTGAAAACTGAACACAGTTAGTGAATACTGAACACAGTTAGTGAATACTGAACACAGTTAGTGAATACTGAACACAGTTAGTGAATACTGAACACAGTTAGTGAATAATGAACACAGTTAGTGAATACTGAACACAGTTAGTGAATACTGAACACAGTTAGTGAATACTGAACAGTTAGTGAATACTGAACACAGTTAGTGAATACTGAACACAATTAGTGAATACTGAACACAGGTAGTGAATACTGAACACAGGTAGTGAATACTGAACACAGTTAGTGGATACTGAACACAGGTAGTGAAAACTGAACACAGTTAGTGAATACTGAACACAGTTAGTGAATACTGAACACAGTTAGTGAATACTGAACACAGTTAGTGAATACTGAACACAGGTAGTGAATACTGAACACAGTTCGTGAATACTGAACACAGTTCGTGAATACTGAACACAGTTCGTGAATACTGAACACAGTTAGTGAATACTGAACACAGTTCGTGAATACTGAACACAGTTAGTGAATACTGAACACAGTTAGTGAATAATGAACACAGTGAATACTGAACACAGTTAGTGAATACTGAACACAGTTAGTGAATACTGAACAGTTAGTGAATACTGAACACAGTTAGTGAATACTGAACACAGTTAGTGAATACTGAACACAGGTAGTGAATACTGAACACAGGTAGTGAATACTGAACACAGGTAGTAAATACTGAACACAGGTAGTGAATACTGAACACAGGTAGTGAATACTGAACACAGGTAGTGAATACTGAACACAGTTCGTGAATACTGAACACAGTTCGTGAATACTGAACACAGTTAGTGAATACTGAACACAGTTCGTGAATACTGAACACAGTTAGTGAATACTGAACACAGTGAATACTGAACACAGTTAGTGAATAATGAACACAGTGAATACTGAACACAGTTAGTGAATTCTGAACACAGTTAGTGAATACTGAACAGTTAGTGAATACTGAACACAGTTAGTGAATACTGAACACAGTTAGTGAATACTGAACACAGGTAGTGAATACTGAACACAGTTAGTGAATACTGAACACAGTTCGTGAATACTGAACACAGTTAGTGAATACTGAACACAGGTAGTGAATACTGAACACAGTTCGTGAATACTGAACACAGTTCGTGAATACTGAACACAGTTCGTGAATACTGAACACAGTTAGTGAATACTGAACACAGTTAGTGAATACTGAACACAGTTAGTGAATACTGAACACAGTGAATACTGAACACAGTTAGTGAATAATGAACACAGTGAATACTGAACACAGTTAGTGAATACTGAACACAGTTAGTGAATACTTAACAGTTAGTTAATACTGAACACAGTTAGTGAATACTGAACACAGTTAGTGAATACTGAACACAGGTAGTGAATACTGAACACAGGTCGTGAATACTGAACACAGGTAGTGAATACTGAACACAGTGAATACTGAACACAGTGAATACTGAACACAGTTAGTGAATACTGAACACAGTTAGTGAATACTGAACAGTTAGTGAATACTGAACACAGTTAGTGAATACTGAACACAATTAGTGAATACTGAACACAAGTAGTGAATACTGAACACAGGTAGTGAATACTGAACACAGTTAGTGGATACTGAACACAGGTAGTGAAAACTGAACACAGTTAGTGAATACTGAACACAGTTAGTGAATACTGAACACAGTTAGTGAATACTGAACACAGTTCGTGAATACTGAACACAGGTAGTGAATACTGAACACAGTTCGTGAATACTGAACACAGTTCGTGAATACTGAACACAGTTCGTGAATACTGAACACAGTTAGTGAATACTGAACACAGTGAATACTGAACACAGTTAGTGAATAATGAACACAGTGAATACTGAACACAGTTAGTGAATACTGAACACAGTTAGTGAATACTGAACAGTTAGTGAATACTGAACACAGTTAGTGAATACTGAACACAGTTAGTGAATACTGAACACAGGTAGTGAATACTGAACACAGGTAGTGAATACTGAACACAGGTAGTGAATACTGAACACAGGTAGTGAATACTGAACACAGGTAGTGAATACTGAACACAGTTAGTGTATACTGAACACAGTTAGTGAATACTGAACACAGTTAGTGAATACTGAACACAGTTCGTGAATACTGAACACAGTTAGTGAATACTGAACACAGGTAGTGAATACTGAACACAGTTAGTGGATACTGAACACAGGTAGTGAAAACTGAACACAGTTAGTGAATACTGAACACAGTTAGTGAATACTGAACACAGGTAGTGAATACTGAACACAGTTCGTGAATACTGAACACAGGTAGTGAATACTGAACACAGTTCGTGAATACTGAACACAGTTCGTGAATACTGAACACAGTTAGTGAATACTGAACACAGTTCGTGAATACTGAACACAGTTAGTGAATACTGAACACAGTGAATACTGAACACAGTTAGTGAATAATGAACACAGTGAATACTGAACACAGTTAGTGAATACTGAACACAGTTAGTGAATACTGAACACAGTTAGTGAATACTGAACACAGTTAGTGAATACTGAACACAGTTAGTGAATACTGAACACAGTGAATACTGAACACAGTTAGTGAATACTTAACACAGTTTGTGAATACTGAACAGTTAGTGAATACTGAACACAGTTAGTGAATACTGAACACAGTTAGTGAATACTGAACACAGGTAGTGAATACTGAACACAGGTAGTGAATACTGAACACAGGTAGTGAATACTGAACACAGTGAATACTGAACACAGTGAATACTGAACACAGTTAGTGAATACTGAACACAGTTAGTGAATACTGAACACAGTTAGTGAATACTGAACACAGTTCGTGAATACTGAACACAGTTAGTGAATACTGAACACAGGTAGTGAATACTGAACACAGTTAGTGAATACTGAACACAGTTAGTGAATACTGAACACAGTTAGTGAATACTGAACTCGGGTAGTGAATACTGAACACAGTTAGTGAATACTGAACACAGTTAGTGAATACTGAACACAGGTAGTGAATACTGAACAGTTAGTGAATACTGAACACAGTTAGTGAATACTGAACACAGTTAGTGAATACTGAACACAGTTAGTGAATACTGAACACAGTGAATACTGAACACAGTTAGTGAATACTGAACACAGTTAGTGAATACTGAACAGTTAGTGAATACTGAACACAGTTAGTTAATACTGAACGCAGTTAGTGAATGCTGAACAGTTAGTGAATACTGAACGCAGTTAGTGAATACTGAACAGTTAGTGAACACTGACCACAGTTAGTGAATACTGAACAGTTAGTGAATACTGAACACAGGTAGTGAATACTGAACACAGGTAGTGAATACTGAACACAGTTAGTGAATACTGAACACAGGTAGTGAATACTGAACACAGGTAGTGAATACTTAACACAGTTAGTGAATACTGAACACAGTTAGTGGATAGTGAACACAGGTAGTGAATACTGAACACAGTTAATGAATACTGAACACAGGTAGTGAATACTGAACACAGGTAGTGAATACTGAACACAGTTAGTAAATACTGAACACAGGTAGTGAATACTGAACACAGGTAGTGAATACTGAACACAGGTAGTGAATACTGAAAACAGTGAATACTGAACACAGTGAATACTGAACACAGGTAGTGAATACTGAACACAGGTAGTGAATACTGAACACAGGTAGTGAATACTGAACACAGTTTGTGAATACTGAACACAGTTGGTGAATACTGAACACAGTTGGTGAATACTGAACACAGTTAGTGAATACTGAACACAGGTAGTGAATACTGAACAGTTAGTGAATACTGAACACAGTTAGTGAATACTGAACACAGTTAGTGAATACTGAACACAGGTAGTGAATACTGAACACAGTTAGTGAATACTGAACACAGTTAGTGGATACTGAACACAGGTAGTGAAAACTGAACACAGTTAGTGAATACTGAACACAGTTAGTGAATACTGAACACAGGTAGTGAATACTGAACACAGGTAGTGAATACTGAACACAGGTAGTGAATACTGAACACAGGTAGTGAATACTGAACACAGTGAATACTGAACACAGTGAATACTGAACACAGTTAGTGAATACTGAACAGTTAGTGAATACTGAACACAGTTAGTGAATACTGAACACAATTAGTGAATACTGAACACAAGTAGTGAATACTGAACACAGGTAGTGAATACTGAACACAGTTAGTGAATACTGAACACAGGTAGTGAAAACTGAACACAGTTAGTGAATACTGAACACAGTTAGTGAATACTGAACACAGTTAGTGAATACTGAACACAGTTCGTGAATACTGAACACAGGTAGTGAATACTGAACACAGTTCGTGAATACTGAACACAGTTCGTGAATACTGAACACAGTTCGTGAATACTGAACACAGTTAGTGAATACTGAACACAGTGAATACTGAACACAGTTAGTGAATAATGAACACAGTGAATACTGAACACAGTTAGTGAATACTGAACACAGTTAGTGAATACTGAACAGTTAGTGAATACTGAACACAGTTAGTGAATACTGAACACAGTTAGTGAATACTGAACACAGGTAGTGAATACTGAACACAGGTAGTGAATACTGAACACAGGTAGTGAATACTGAACACAGGTAGTGAATACTGAACACAGGTAGTGAATACTGAACACAGTTAGTGAATACTGAACACAGTTAGTGAATACTGAACACAGTTAGTGAATACTGAACACAGTTCGTGAATACTGAACACAGTTAGTGAATACTGAACACAGGTAGTGAATACTGAACACAGTTAGTGAATACTGAACACAGGTAGTGAATACTGAACACAGTTAGTGGATACTGAACACAGGTAGTGAAAACTGAACACAGTTAGTGAATCCTGAACACAGTTAGTGAATACTGAACACAGGTAGTGAATACTGAACACAGTTCGTGAATACTGAACACAGGTAGTGAATACTGAACACAGTTCGTGAATACTGAACACAGTTCGTGAATACTGAACACAGTTAGTGAATACTGAACACAGTTAGTTAATACTGAACACAGTTAGTGAATACTGAACACAGTGAATACTGAACACAGTTAGTGAATAATGAACACAGTGAATACTGAACACAGTTAGTGAATACTGAACACAGTTAGTGAATACTGAACACAGTTAGTGAATACTGAACACAGTTCGTGAATACTGAACACAGTTAGTGAATACTGAACACAGTGAATACTGAACACAGTTAGTGAATACTGAACACAGTTTGTGAATACTGAACAGTTAGTGAATACTGAACACAGTTAGTGAATACTGAACACAGTTAGTGAATACTGAACACAGGTAGTGAATACTGAACACAGGTAGTGAATACTGAACACAGGTAGTGAATACTGAACACAGTGAATACTGAACACAGTGAATACTGAACACAGTTAGTGAATACTGAACACAGTTAGTGAATACTGAACACAGTTAGTGAATACTGAACACAGTTCGTGAATACTGAACACAGTTAGTGAATACTGAACACAGGTAGTGAATACTGAACACAGTTAGTGAATACTGAACACAGTTAGTGAATACTGAACACAGTTAGTGAATACTGAACTCGGGTAGTGAATACTGAACACAGGTAGTGAATACTGAACACAGTTAGTGAATACTGAACACAGTTTGTGAATACTGAACAGGTAGTGAATACTGAACACAGTTAGTGAATACTGAACACAGTTAGTGAATACTGAACACAGTTCGTGAATACTGAACACAGTTAGTGAATACTGAACACAGTTCGTGAATACTGAACACAGTTAGTGAATACTGAACACAGTGAATACTGAACACAGTTAGTGAATAATGAACACAGTGAATACTGAACACAGTTAGTGAATACTGAACACAGTTAGTGAATACTGAACACAGTTAGTGAATACTGAACACAGTTCGTGAATACTGAACACAGTTAGTGAATACTGAACACAGTGAATACTGAACACAGTTAGTGAATACTGAACACAGTTTGTGAATACTGAACAGTTAGTGAATACTGAACACAGTTAGTGAATACTGAACACAGTTAGTGAATACTGAACACAGGTAGTGAATACTGAACACAGGTAGTGAATACTGAACACAGGTAGTGAATACTGAACACAGTGAATACTGAACACAGTGAATACTGAACACAGTTAGTGAATACTGAACACAGTTAGTGAATACTGAACACAGTTAGTGAATACTGAACACAGTTAGTGAATACTGAACACAGTTAGTGAATACTGAACACAGGTAGTGAATACTGAACACAGTTAGTGAATACTGAACACAGTTAGTGAATACTGAACACAGTTAGTGAATACTGAACTCGGGTAGTGAATACTGAACACAGGTAGTGAATACTGAACACAGTTAGTGAATACTGAACACAGGTAGTGAATACTGAACAGGTAGTGAATACTGAACACAGTTAGTGAATACTGAACACAGTTAGTGAATACTGAACACAGTTAGTGAATACTGAACACAGTGAATACTGAACACAGTTAGTGAATACTGAACACAGTTAGTGAATACTGAACAGGTAGTGAATACTGAACACAGTTAGTTAATACTGAACGCAGTTAGTGAATGCTGAACAGTTAGTGAATACTGAACACAGTTAGTGAATACTGAACAGTTAGTGAACACTGACCACAGTTAGTGAATACTGAACAGTTAGTGAATACTGAACACAGGTAGTGAATACTGAACACAGGTAGTGAATACTGAACACAGTTAGTGAATACTGAACACAGGTAGTGAATACTGAACACAGGTAGTGAATACTTAACACAGTTAGTGATTACTGAACACAGTTAGTGGATAGTGAACACAGGTAGTGAATACTGAACACAGTTAATGAATACTGAACACAGGTAGTGAATACTGAACACAGGTAGTGAATACTGAACACAGTTAGTAAATACTGAACACAGGTAGTGAATACTGAACACAGTTAGTGAATACTGAACACAGGTAGTGAATACTGAAAACAGTGAATACTGAACACAGTGAATACTGAACACAGGTAGTGAATACTGAACACAGGTAGTGAATACTGAACACAGGTAGTGAATACTGAACACAGTTGGTGAATACTGAACACAGTTGGTGAATACTGAACACAGTTGGTGAATACTGAACACAGTTAGTGAATACTGAACACAGGTAATGAATACTGAACAGTTAGTGAATACTGAACACAGTTAGTGAATACTGAACACAGTTAGTGAATACTGAACACAGGTAGTGAATACTGAACACAGTTAGTGAATACTGAACACAGTTAGTGAATACTGAACACAGGTAGTGAATACTGAACACAGTTAGTGAATACTGAACACAGTTAGTGAATACTGAACACAGGTAGTGAATGCTGAACACAGGTAGTGAATACTGAACACAGTTCGTGAATACTGAACACAGGTAGTGAATACTGAACACAGTTCGTGAATACTGAACACAGTTAGTGAATAATGAACACAGTGAATACTGAACACAGTTAGTGAATACTGAACACAGTTAGTGAATACTGAACAGTTAGTGAATACTGAACACAGTTAGTGAATACTGAACACAGTTAGTGAATACTGAACACAGTTAGTGAATACTGAACACAGGTAGTGAATACTGAACACAGGTAGTGAATACTGAACACAGGTAGTGAATACTGAACACAGGTAGTGAATACTGAACACAGGTAGTGAATACTGAACACAGGTAGTGAATACTGAACACAGTTAGTGAATACTGAACACAGTTAGTGAATACTGAACACAGTTAGTGAATACTGAACACAGGTAGTGAATACTGAACACAGTTAGTGAATACTGAACACAGGTAGTGAATACTGAACACAGTTAGTGTATACTGAACACAGGTAGTGAAAACTGAACACAGTTAGTGAATACTGAACACAGTTAGTGAATACTGAACACAGGTAGTGAATACTGAACACAGTTCGTGAATACTGAACACAGTTCGTGAATACTGAACACAGTTAGTGAATACTGAACACAGTTCGTGAATACTGAACACAGTTAGTGAATACTGAACACAGTTCGTGAATACTGAACACAGTTAGTGAATACTGAACACAGTGAATACTGAACACAGTTAGTGAATAATGAACACAGTGAATACTGAACACAGTTAGTGAATACTGAACACAGTTAGTGAATACTGAACAGTTAGTGAATACTGAACACAGTTAGTGAATACTGAACACAGTTAGTGAATACTGAACACAGGTAGTGAATACTGAACACAGGTAGTGAATACTGAACACAGGTAGTGAATACTGAACACAGTGAATACTGAACACAGTGAATACTGAAAACAGTTAGTGAATACTGAACACAGTTAGTGAATACTGAACACAGTTAGTGAATACTGAACACAGTTCGTGAATACTGAACACAGTTAGTGAATACTGAACACAGGTAGTGAATACTGAACACAGTTAGTGAATACTGAACACAGTTAGTGAATACTGAACACAGTTAGTGAATACTGAACTCGGGTAGTGAATACTGAACACAGTTCGTGAATACTGAACACAGGTAGTGAATACTGAACACAGGTAGTGAATACTGAACAGGTAGTGAATACTGAACACAGTTAGTGAATACTGAACACAGTTAGTGAATACTGAACACAGTTAGTGAATACTGAACACAGTGAATACTGAACACAGTTAGTGAATACTGAACACAGTTAGTGAATACTGAACAGTTAGTGAATACTGAACACAGTTAGTTAATACTGAACGCAGTTAGTGAATGCTGAACAGTTAGTGAATACTGAACTCAGTTAGTGAATACTGAACAGTTAGTGAACACTGACCACAGTTAGTGAATACTGAACAGTTAGTGAATACTGAACACAGGTAGTGAATACTGAACACAGGTAGTGAATACTGAACACAGTTAGTGAATACTGAACACAGGTAGTGAATACTGAACACAGGTAGTGAATACTTAACACAGTTAGTGAATACTGAACACAGTTAGTGGATAGTGAACACAGGTAGTGAATACTGAACACAGTTAATGAATACTGAACACAGGTAGTGAATACTGAACACAGGTAGTGAATACTGAACACAGGTAGTGAATACTGAACACAGGTAGTGAATACTGAAAACAGTTAGTGAATACTGAACACAGTTAGTGAATACTGAACACAGGTAGTGAATACTGAACACAGGTAGTGAATACTGAAAACAGTTAGTGAATACTGAACACAGTTAGTGAATACTGAACACAGGTAGTGAATACTGAACACAGGTAGTGAATACTGAACACAGGTAGTGAATACTGAACACAGTTGGTGAATACTGAACACAGTTGGTGAATACTGAACACAGTTGGTGAATACTGAACACAGTTAGTGAATACTGAACACAGGTAGTGAATACTGAACAGTTAGTGAATACTGAACACAGTTAGTGAATACTGAACACAGTTAGTGAATACTGAACACAGGTAGTGAATACTGAACACAGTTAGTGAATACTGAACACAGTTAGTGAATACTGAACACAGGTAGTGAATACTGAACACAGTTAGTGAATACTGAACACAGTTAGTGAATACTGAACACAGGTAGTGAATGCTGAACACAGGTAGTGAATACTGAACACAGTTCGTGAATACTGAACACAGGTAGTGAATACTGAACACAGTTCGTGAATACTGAACACAGTTAGTGAATACTGAACACAGTTCGTGAATACTGAACACAGTTAGTGAATACTGAACACAGTGAATACTGAACACAGTTAGTGACTAATGAACACAGTGAATACTGAACACAGTTAATGAATACTGAACACAGTTAGTGAATACTGAACAGTTAGTGAATACTGAACACAGTTAGTGAATACTGAACACAGTTAGTGAATACTGAACACAGTTAGTGAATACTGAACACAGTTAGTGAATAATGAACACAGTTAGTGAATACTGAACACAGTTAGTGAATACTGAACACAGTTAGTGAATACTGAACAGTTAGTGAATACTGAACACAGTTAGTGAATACTGAACACAATTAGTGAATACTGAACACAGGTAGTGAATACTGAACACAGGTAGTGAATACTGAACACAGTTAGTGGATACTGAACACAGGTAGTGAAAACTGAACACAGTTAGTGAATACTGAACACAGTTAGTGAATACTGAACACAGTTAGTGAATACTGAACACAGTTCGTGAATACTGAACACAGGTAGTGAATACTGAACACAGTTCGTGAATACTGAACACAGTTCGTGAATACTGAACACAGTTCGTGAATACTGAACACAGTTAGTGAATACTGAACACAGTTCGTGAATACTGAACACAGTTAGTGAATAATGAACACAGTGAATACTGAACACAGTTAGTGAATACTGAACACAGTTAGTGAATACTTAACAGTTAGTGAATACTGAACACAGTTAGTGAATACTGAACACAGTTAGTGAATACTGAACACAGGTAGTGAATACTGAACACAGGTAGTGAATACTGAACACAGGTAGTGAATACTGAACACAGGTAGTGAATACTGAACACAGTGAATACTGAACACAGTTAGTGAATACTGAACACAGTTAGTGAATACTGAACACAGTTAGTGAATACTGAACACAGTGAATACTGAACACAGTTCGTGAATACTGAACACAGTTAGTGAATACTGAACACAGTGAATACTGAACACAGTTAGTGAATAATGAACACAGTGAATACTGAACACAGTTAGTGAATACTGAACACAGTTAGTGAATACTGAACAGTTAGTGAATACTGAACACAGTTAGTGAATACTGAACACAGTTAGTGAATACTGAACACAGTTAGTGAATACTGAACACAGGTAGTGAATACTGAACACAGGTAGTGAATACTGAACACAGGTAGTGAATACTGAACACAGTGAATACTGAACACAGTGAATACTGAACACAGTTAGTGAATACTGAACACAGTTAGTGAATACTGAACACAGTTAGTGAATACTGAACACAGTTCGTGAATACTGAACACAGTTAGTGAATACTGAACACAGGTAGTGAATACTGAACACAGTTAGTGAATACTGAACACAGTTAGTGAATACTGAACACAGTTAGTGAATACTGAACTCGGGTAGTGAATACTGAACACAGGTAGTGAATACTGAACACAGTTAGTGAATACTGAACACAGGTAGTGAATACTGAACAGGTAGTGAATACTGAACACAGTTAGTGAATACTGAACACAGTTAGTGAATACTGAACACAGTTAGTGAATACTGAACACAGTGAATACTGAACACAGTTAGTGAATACTGAACACAGTGAATACTGAACAGTTAGTGAATACTGAACACAGTTAGTTAATACTGAACGCAGTTAGTGAATGCTGAACAGTTAGTGAATACTGAACGCAGTTAGTGAATACTGAACAGTTAGTGAACACTGACCACAGTTAGTGAATACTGAACAGTTAGTGAATACTGAACACAGGTAGTGAATACTGAACACAGGTAGTGAATACTGAACACAGTTAGTGAATACTGAACACAGGTAGTGAATACTGAACACAGGTAGTGAATACTTAACACAGTTAGTGAATACTGAACACAGTTAGTGGATAGTGAACACAGGTAGTGAATACTGAACACAGTTAATGAATACTGAACACAGGTAGTGAATACTGAACACAGGTAGTGAATACTGAACACAGTTAGTAAATACTGAACACAGGTAGTGAATACTGAACACAGGTAGTGAATACTGAACACAGGTAGTGAATACTGAAAACAGTTAGTGAATACTGAACACAGTTAGTGAATACTGAACACAGGTAGTGAATACTGAACACAGGTAGTGAATACTGAACACAGTTGGTGAATACTGAACACAGTTGGTGAATACTGAACACAGTTGGTGAATACTGAACGCAGTTAGTGAATACTGAACAGTTAGTGAATACTGAACACAGTTAGTGAATACTGAACACAGTTAGTGAATACTGAACACAGGTAGTGAATACTGAACACAGTTAGTGAATACTGAACACGGGTAGTGAATACTGAACACAGGTAGTGAATACTGAACACAGGTAGTGAATACTGAACACAGTTAGTGAATACTGAACATAGGTAGTGAATACTGAACACAGGTAGTGAATACTGAACACAGTTAGTGAATACTGAACACAGGTAGTGAATACTGAACACAGGTAGTGAATACTGAACACAGGTAGTGAATACTGAACACAGTGAATACTGAACACAGTTAGTGAATACTGAACACAGTTAGTGAATACTGAACACAGGTAGTGAATACTGAACACAGTTAGTGAATACTGAACACAGTTAGTGAATACTGAACACAGTTAGTGAATACTGAACTCGGGTAGTGAATACTGAACACAGGTAGTGAATACTGAACACAGTTAGTGAATACTGAACACAGTTGGTGAATACTGAACACAGTTGGTGAATACTGAACACAGGTAGTGAATACTGAACAGGTAGTGAATACTGAACACAGTTAGTGAATACTGAACACAGGTAGTGAATACTGAACACAGTTAGTGAATACTGAACACAGTTAGTGAATACTGAACACAGGTAGTGAATACTGAACACAGGTAGTGAATACTGAACACAGTTCGTGAATACTGAACACAGTTCGTGAATACTGAACACAGGTAGTGAATACTGAACACAGTTAGTGAATACTGAACACAGTGAATACTGAACACAGTGAGTGATTACTGAACACAGGTAGTGAATACTGAACACAGGTAGTGAATACTGAACACAGTTAGTGAATACTGAACGCAGTTAGTGAATACTGAACAGTTAGTGAATACTGAACACAGTGAATACTGAACACAGGTAGTGAATACTGAACACAGGTAGTGAATACTGAACACAGTTAGTGAATACTGAACACAGGTAGTGAATACTGAACAGTTCGTGAATACTGAACACAGGTAGTGAATACTGAACAGTTAGTGAATACTGAACACAGGTAGTGAATTCTGAACACAGGTAGTGAATACTGAACACAGGTAGTGAATACTGAACACAGGTAGTGAATACTGAACACAGTTAGTGAATACTGAACACAGTTAGTGAATACTGAACACAGGTAGTGAATCCTGAACACAGGTAGTGAATACTGACCACAGTTAGTGAATACTGAACACAGGTAGTGAATACTGAACACAGTTAGTAATACTGAACACAGTTAGTCAATACTGAACAGTTAGTGAATACTGAACACAGGTAGTGAATACTGAACACAGGTAGTGAATACTGAACACAGGTAGTGAATACTGAACAGAGATAGTGAATACTGAACACAGGTAGTGAATACTGAACACAGGTAGTGAATACTGACCACAGTTAGTGAATACTGAACACAGTGAATACTGAACACAGTGAGTGAATACTGAACACAGTTAGTGAGTACTGAACACAGTTAGTGAATACTGAACACAGGTAGTGAATACTGAACACAGGTAGTGAATTCTGAACACAGTGAGTGAATACTGAACACAGGTAGTGAATACTGAACACAGTTAGTGAATACTGAACACAGTGAATACTGAACACAGTTAGTGAATACTGAACACAGGTAGTGAATACTGAACACAGGTAGTGAATACTGAACACAGTTAGTGAATACTGAACAGTTAGTGAATACTGAACACAGGTAGTGAATACTGAACACAGGTAGTGAATACTGAACCCAGTTAGTGAATACTGAACACAGTTAGTGAATACTGAACACAGGTAGTCAATACTGAACACAGTTAGTGAATACTGAACACAGTGAGTGAATACTGAACACAGTTAGTGAATACTGAACACAGGTAGTGAATACTGAACAGTTAGTGAATACTGAACACAGGTAGTGAATACTGAACACAGGTACTGAATACTGAACAGTTAGTGAATATTGAACACAGTTAGTGAATACTGAACACAGGTAGTGAATACTGAACACAGGTAGTGAATACTGAACACAGGTAGTGAATACTGAACACAGTTAGTGAATACTGAACACAGTTAGTGAATACTGAACACAGGTAGTGAATACTGAACACAGGTAGTGAATACTGAACACAGTTAGTGAATACTGAACACAGGTAGTGAATACTGACCACAGTTAGTGAATACTGAACACAGGTAGTGAATACTGAACACAGTTAGTAATACTGAACACAGTTAGTCAATACTGAACAGTTAGTGAATACTGAACACAGGTAGTGAATACTGAACACAGGTAGTGAATACTGAACACAGGTAGTGAATACTGAACACAGGTAGTGAATACTGAACACAGTTAGTGACTACTGAACACAGTGAATACTGAACACAGTGAGTGAATACTGAACACAGGTAGTGAATACTGAACACAGGTAGTGAATACTGAACACAGTTAGTGAATACTGAACACAGTTAGTGAATACTGAACACAGGTAGTGAATACTGAACACAGGTAGTGAATACTGAACACAGGTAGTGAATACTGAACACAGTTAGTGAATACTGAACACAGTTAGTGAATACTGAACACAGGTAGTGAATACTGAACACAGGTAGTGAATACTGAACACAGGTAGTGAATACTGAACACAGTTAGTGAATACTGAACACAGGTAGTCAATACTGAACACAGTTAGTGAATACTGAACACAGTTAGTGAATACTGAACACAGTGAGTGAATACTGAACACAGTTAGTGAATACTGAACAGTTAGTGAATACTGAACACAGGTAGTGAATACTGAACACAGGTACTGAATACTGAACAGTTAGTGAATATTGAACACAGTTAGTGAATACTGAACACAGGTAGTGAATACTGAACACAGGTAGTGAATACTGAACACAGGTAGTGAATACTGAACAGTTAGTGAATACTGAACACAGGTAGTGAATACTGAACACAGGTAGTGAATACTGAACAGAGATAGTGAATACTGAACACAGGTAGTGAATACTGAACACAGGTAGTGAATACTGAACACAGTGAATACTGAACACAGTGAGTGAATACTGAACACAGTTAATGAGTACTGAACACAGTTAGTGAATACTGAACACAGTTAGTGAATACTGAACACAGTTAGTGAATACTGAACACAGGTAGTGAATACTGAACACAGGTAGTGAATACTGAACACAGGTAGTGAATACTGAACACAGTTAGTGAATACTGAACAGTTAGTGAATACTGAACACAGGTAGTGAATACTGAACACAGGTAGTGAATACTGAACACAGTGAATACTGAACACAGTTAGTGAATACTGAACACAGGTAGTGAATACTGAACACAGTGAGTGAATACTGAACACAGTTAGTGAATACTGAACACAGGTAGTGAATACTGAACACAGTTAGTGAATACTGAACACAGGTAGTGAATACTGAACACAGGTACTGAATACTGAACAGTTAGTGAATATTGAACACAGTTAGTGAATACTGAACACAGGTAGTGAATCCTGAACACAGGTAGTGAATACTGTACACAGGTAGTGAATACTGAACACAGGTAGTGAATACTGAACACAGGTAGTGAATACTGAACACAGGTAGTGAATACTGAACACAGTTAGTGAATACTGAACACAGTTAGTGAATACTGAACACAGGTAGTGAATACTGAACACAGGTACTGAATATTGAACACAGTTAGTGAATACTGAACACAGTTAGTGAATACTGAACACAGGTAGTGAATACTGAACACAGGTAGTGAATACTGAACACAGGTAGTGAATACTGAACACAGGTAGTGAATACTGAACACAGGTACTGAATATTGAACACAGTTAGTGAATACTGAACACAGGTAGTGAATACTGAACACAGGTAGTGAATACTGAACACAGGTAGTGAATACTGAACACAGGTAGTGAATACTGAACACAGGTAGTGAATACTGAACACAGGTAGTGAATACTGAACACAGGTAGTGAATACTGAACACAGGTAGTGAATACTGAACACAGTTTCTTATGCACTCATTTAACATGTGTGTTAATGCACATTTTAAAACACGTTACCTCCTTTCCAAAGACAAGCACATCCTGCAGTCTGTGGTGATAATTCCACCAAATTCAGCCTAACTGAGGTTTTATTCAGGATTCTTTTGTAGATCTGTTTTATGAACTATTAAGAACTTATTTTCAGTGTAACTTTTAAAGAGTGGATCACACTTTGTCCTTTATATTCATTCGTGTATACGACTGTTTGATTTACTAGTTCATATGCTTTTATCTTAACTGAATTCTTACATAAATTCAGTCCAACTAAGTCATAAAATGATGATTTTGAGGAACAGCGAATGAAATATGGGTTTAATACATCATTAATGAGGAAAATAAAATGACTATAATGACCCTCACCCTTATAAACCCTTATAAAATAGATTAACATGACTGTCTTACGAGGACAGAACATCCCACTAAATAAAGGCTCTGGTGTTTAAGTGTCTTGTGGGTAAATGTCAGCATCACTAGATCATTTAAATAAACATGTTATACTGACCAGACTGTTAACATGGGTCAGCAGTGGATCCATAGACAGAACACACGTGTTAACGTCAGCCCAGTCATACATTCTCCACGACAAGTTTTTGTAAGTTTTTATTCTTATGCTTTAACAGAAAAACCCAACAGAAGTGTGGAGGAGGGAAGGGCTTACCTTTGTAACTGTTTTTCTTTTTTAATTTTGTTTTTAATTCTGTGAAGTTCTTTGTGTTACGTGTTCTCGTATGAAAAGTGCTTTATGAATAAAGTTGCTTTGATTTTTTTATTTGTTAGGGTGCCCCAGACCTTTGGGGTCGGTGGTATTTGTCAGGATAATAAACGGTGTTGGAGCTCTGAGTCAGACGATACACACACTTTACCTCTGAAAGGTCCAATCATTTGCATGTCATGAAAGAGTCCCAAGGTTACTGTTTGTGTGTGTGTGTGTGTGTGTGTGTGTGTGTGTGTGTGTGTGTGTGTGTGTGTGTGTGTGTGTGTGTGTGTGTGTGTGTGACCGAAAGAAACCTGTTTTTGTACATCATTACCATAAATTTGGGGTCTACAGGTCACCATGATGTCAAGAAGACAAAGTACCTGAAACCCTTTTGAAGGGACTATTTTTTATTCCGTGAAGTCGTTGACATGAATATCTGACACAGATTAGAATGCTTACCTTCAGGTGAGGAATGTTTGCTTTTCTGTGAATCTCTCTGTGTTTTAAGCCTTTCTGTTTTTGTAGTTGAGAAGTTATTCTTATTTGGACTTATTAAAAGACACACATTACCTATCGGGTCACAAAAGGGCCGGCTCATAAAAGTGTAAAAATAAATTAATACGGAAATTCTTTTGTCTTTCAGTGCATCAGATCTTTTCCATTACTTCAGACCTATCCATAGATATAAAGTTTGTTATTTTTTGTTATTATTATATATGTTTGTATGGAATTTTTCATTAGAACCCTGTTATTCTTCCAATGGGAAAAACACGAAATATGGAATATTTCCAAAAGTTAGTGCACAGTAGAAGATTCAGGATGTCCACAAATATATTTCAGACAAATCACTGGATTTATTGGTTCTTCAGGGAAACAGTGTTTGGATCAACAATACTGTAGATGTAGAACTTTACAGTTTCAGTCCCTGAAAATGTCCTTGACGTTACCTTTGCAAACATTTTTTTATGTTCTTAATTTAAATGCTGAGCAGATTCCCCCACAGAAAAGTGTAATTATTGGTTTTGCTTGATGTTTTCTAGTAGTTGAAAGTAACAACAAAAAGGAGACCAAAGGTGGCAAAGGAGCGAAGGTGAAGGCAGATGAAAGCTCGGCCATCAAAGCGGTGAGTCCAGGAAATAATCTGGTCCCTCAGATACAGACAGCAGGAAGACTGTCAGCACCGGCCTCCTGGAAGCTCCTGTCAATTCTCTTATGTGTTAGATAATATGTTTGGAAAAATCACATTTATCGTTTTTCAGTATTTATTCTCAGCCACACACCACTTGTTTGTCTTCTCTCCTCCGTTCATTATGTTTTATTTTATATCCAGTTTCCTGTCAGTCAGACGCCATCCGGCACCTTCCCAGTGGAGACACACAACCTGAAACGTATCATTTTATGTTTATTTCCTGCTTATTAAGATCAATGTTACGTTTATGACGGTCAAAACCTCAATCCTTTGAACATCATCACTATTCTTAACATCTCCAAAGTTATCACTGACCCCCTGGATGGAGGCAAACAAGGTGAGTCATGTGACTAATTATACATTTATTTCTAAAAAGAAGGACATTCTTTACATCACAGATTGGCAGCATCATTACATTGCTTATGGGGGGGGTCTCTAAGGGTGGCGATGACTCACACCACGGCATCGCCGATGGTTTCCTCTAAAACTGAAAGCATATCTTTCTGCTAAGGGTGTAATAAAGTTAATAAAGGAGCTTCACCAATGGAAAGATTTCTTTTGGTTACATTTGGTTAAATAAAATGCACTTTTGGCTGTCAAAAGTGAAAATAAAATTTGAACTTGACCTTAAAGTTGTAGCTGCCCTCATTTTAGGTCCTTTGTGGTTTGTTGTTACATCCCCTTCAGAGCGGTGATGTAATGTCAGTGTCCGTCTGTCCGTTAGTCCACCAAATATCTCCACAACCATTCAGATAGAAAGATGAAACAGAAAGCACATTACTGGGGATGAACATGAGACGATGACCTTCACCTTGAGGAAACTAAGTCAAGGTCAAATTTCAACTTTTGTACACTCAGGAACTGGATAAGATTATAAGATGAGGGAGAAGCCCAGTGTGAGTGAAGCCATAGATCAAAGATAGTGTTTTGATCAATGACAGTAGGTCAGAGCACTAGCTTTGATCTTTGACCTATGAAAGTAGGTCAGGGTAAAATTTTACATTCAGGGGTGTCGTGGGATGTTGCAGTCTGTGACTGCATTGGTT
The DNA here is from genome assembly GCA_013358685.1 of Antennarius maculatus. Classification (NCBI taxonomy): domain Eukaryota; kingdom Metazoa; phylum Chordata; class Actinopteri; order Lophiiformes; family Antennariidae; genus Antennarius; species Antennarius maculatus. Next base: position 1,058,794 of record CM023616.1, read on the forward strand.
CTAGTTTAGATTGAATCCGACGAGTTTTATTTGAATGTTGTCATTTCCAGCTTCCTTATCTCTTTTACTAATCCTGTATTTTTATTTTATTTATGTCATATTACTATCACATTACTGGAAGTGGAAGTTATCATGTTTTATCTGTTGTTGTTCATGTGAGACAGAAGGAAACGGTGCGGGTGCGAGTTTGAAGAAGATCTTCCACCGCCATCATCTCCCTCAGGACGTCACAGCATCCAGGTCTGAGCCTTTAATGATGTATGTGACACACATCAGGAGGTATCTGACTGACTTTCAGACAGCAGATACTGACAACAGCCTTGTTTCACCCCTGACCTGCTGTCACCCGTGTGTCCAGCCTGTGGGAGATGGAGCAGCAGCTGTCCACATGCAGTTCCTTCGTTTACCTCAGGAGGGAGCGCTTCCTGGAACACATCCCAGCTGCTAAACTAGCAGCCTTCAATCTACCTGGTGACCCTTACGTTACCTTTCCTCTGCACGGCTTTTAAAATGCTTTTTATTCAATTCATTCTTACTGTCAACATATTGGGTATCAGCTTTTTTACCGCAACACGACTGCACATCACTAATTACACAAGTGTGTTTCATGCTTGTTTTCCATAATTCCAGCAATGCAGTCGTCTAAAGTTAAATAGGGAATGTGTAGTGTAGTTTATGTTATTTTGGACGTCGTTAACACGCAGCCAAACATGTCACTCTGTAACCTCACATACAATTTTGGTTTTTAATTATAAATTCAACAGAAAGAGCTGAAAAATGCTGTACCTGATGAATAATTGGTATCTGGATCACATCTTTGTGGATTATAAAGCTATAAATTGCTTTAAGTGCTTCAGTTTCTCAATCCCAAGTGTGTGTGAGGCAGAAAAATCAATACGGTTTTACTCCTGCAAGTCCTCTGAGTGCCTGTGAGAATGAAGCGATCTGATGATGATGATGATGAGGAGGAGCCATGCAATCCTACCTGCTGATTACAATACAAGATATGTGGAAATACAAGTACAGTACAGATAGATACTGTATCAGCTCATTTAATTCACTAAAGACCAGCAACACTAAAAATAACAGAGAAAGGGCATTCTGGGTAAAAGCACGTCCTTTCATTGAAGTGGTCTTCATGGAGCTCCTCCGTTCTCCACCCCTTCAGCTCTCATGCATCTCTGCTTCCTCTGTTTCCACCAGCGCATCTCAGAACCACACAGAACATGAACGACCACGCACACGTAGTCGTGTCTATAGAAACGGTCCCAAACCAGCGCATCTCAGAACCACACAGAACATGAACGACCACGCACACGTAGTCGTGTCTATAGAAACGGTCCCAAACCAGCGCATCTCAGAACCACACAGAACATGAACGACCACGCACACGTAGTCGTGTCTATAGAAACGGTCCCAAACCAGCGCATCTCAGAACCAAACAGAACATGAACGACCACGCACACGTAGTCGTGTCTATAGAAACGGTCCCAAACCAGCGCATCTCAGAACCACACAGAACATGAACGACCACGCACACGTAGTCGTGTCTATAGAGACGGTCCCAAACCAGCGCATCTCAGAACCACACAGAACATGAACGACCACACACACGTAGTCGTGTCTATAGAGACGGTCCCAAACCAGCGCATCTCAGAACCAAACAGAACATGAACGACCACGCACACGTAGTCGTGTCTATAGAGACGGTCCCAAACCAGCGCATCTCAGAACCACACAGAACATGAACGACCACGCACACGTAGTCGTGTCTATAGAGACGGTCCCAAACCAGCGCATCTCAGAACCACACAGAACATGAACTACCACGCACACGTAGTCGTGTCTATAGAGACGGTCCCAAACCAGCGCATCTCAGAACCACACAGAACATGAACGACCACGCACACGTAGTCGTGTCTATAGAAACGGTCCCAAACCAGCGCATCTCAGAACCACACAGAACATGAACGACCACGCACACGTAGTCGTGTCTATAGAGACGGTCCCAAACCAGCGCATCTCAGAACCACACAGAACATGAACGACCACGCACACGTAGTCGTGTCTATAGAAACGGTCCCAAACCAGCGCATCTCAGAACCACACAGAACATGAACGACCACGCACACGTAGTCGTGTCTATAGAGACGGTCCCAAACCAGCGCATCTCAGAACCACACAGAACATGAACGACCACGCACACGTAGTCGTGTCTATAGAAACGGTCCCAAACCAGCGCATCTCAGAACCACACAGAACATGAACGACCACGCACACGTAGTCGTGTCTATAGAAACGGTCCCAAACCAGCGCATCTCAGAACCACACAGAACATGAACGACCACGCACACGTAGTCGTGTCTATAGAGACGGTCCCAAACCAGCGCATCTCAGAACCACACAGAACATGAACGACCACGCACACGTAGTCGTGTCTATAGAGACGGTCCCAAACCAGCGCATCTCAGAACCACACAGAACATGAACGACCACGCACACGTAGTCGTGTCTATAGAGACGGTCCCAAACCAGCGCATCTCAGAACCACACAGAACATGAACGACCACGCACACGTAGTCGTGTCTATAGAAACGGTCCCAAACCAGCGCATCTCAGAACCACACAGAACATGAACGACCACGCACACGTAGTCGTGTCTATAGAAACGGTCCCAAACCAGCGCATCACAGAAACACACAGAACATGAACGACCACGCACACGTAGTCGTGTCTATAGAGACGGTCCCAAACCAGCGCATCTCAGAACCACACAGAACATGAACGACCACGCACACGTAGTCGTGTCTATAGAAACGGTCCCAAACCAGCGCATCTCAGAACCACACAGAACATGAACGACCACGCACACGTAGTCGTGTCTATAGAAACGGTCCCAAACCTCAGAACTCTTGTTAATTTAAAAGACGTCTCAAGGTGAAGGGTCTGTTCTCATCACTTCTTTATCTTATTAACACACAAAGGTACCAGAGGCCTCTAGACTATCTGATGTGATTGATGGTGTCAACACCTCCAGCAGACACATGTGCCCCCCACAGCAGACACATGTGCCCCCCACAGCAGACACATGCAACCCCACACCCCAGCGCTAGTCCTGCTATCTATAGAATGACTGACACATGTTCTGAGTTCCAGCTGTTACCTTACAGCACAGCAGGTCACTTGAATCTGATTGGCCGTCGGGAGCTGATGGCAGATGAGGCATTCGTTGCCCCATCTGCCCCATCTGCACCACCCGTGTTACTTCATGAGTACATCCTATTGTATTTATTATACATCTTCTTTGATTGGTTGGTTCTCCTCTGGCAGCAGCTCAGAGGCGGCTGGAGGAGGAGTCTGTGTGTCACAGGATTGGCTGCTTCACCCCCTGCTTCCGTTTCATGGTTTAACCTCATTTTTATAGTCAAGTTTGACAAACAAGGAGAGACAGAAACACACTGACGCAGACAGGTGGATCGGACTCTAGTCACTACAGGACTAGTGCTAATCACTACAGGACTAGTGCTAACCACTACAGTACTAGTGCTAATCACTACAGGACTAGTGCTAATCACTACAGGACTAGTGCTAACCACTACAGTACTAGTGCTAATCACTACAGGACTAGTGCTAATCACTACAGTACTAGTGCTAATCACTACAGGACTAGTGCTAACCACTACAGTACTAGTGCTAATCACTACAGGACTAGTGCTAATCACTACATTACTAGTGCTAATCACTACAGGACTAGTACTTATCACTACAGTACTAGTGCTAATCACTACAGGACTAGTGCTAATCACTACAGTACTAGTGCTAATCACTACAGGACTAGTGCTAACCACTACAGGACTAGTGCTAATCACTACAGGACTAGTGCTAATCACTACATTACTAGTGCTAATCACTACAGGACTAGTGCTAATCACTACAGGACTAGTGCTAATCACTACAGGACTAGTGCTAATCACTACAGTACTCGTGCTAATCACTACAGGACTAGTGCTAATCACTACAGTACTAGTGCTAATCACTACAGGACTAGAGCTAATCACTACAGTACTAATGCTAATCACTACAGGACTAGTGCTAATCACTACAGGACTAGTGCTAACCACTACAGTACTACGGCTAATCACTACAGGACTAGTACTAATCACTACAGTACTAGTGCTAATCACTACAGGACTAGTGCTAATCACTACAGTACTAGTGCTAATCACTACAGGACTAGAGCTAATCACTACAGTACAAGTACTAATCACTACAGTACTAGTGCTAATCACTACAAGACTAGAGCTAATCACTACAGTACTAGTGCTAATCACTACAGTACTAGTACTAATCACTACAGTACTAGTGCTAATCACTACAGTACTAGTGCAAATCACTACAGGACTAGAGCTAATCACTACAGGACTAGTGCTAATCACTACAGTACTAGTGCTAATCACTACAGGACTAGAGCTAATCACTACAGTACTAGTGCTAATCACTACAGTACTAGTGCTAATCACTACAGTACTAGTACTTTCTGTTTGTTACATCCCCTTCAAAGCGGTGATGTATTGTAATGTCAGTGTTCTTGTGTTCGTTCGTCCACCAAATGTCTTCACAACCGTTGCAGATAGAAAGATGGAACAAAAATCACATGACTCAGGCAGCAAAGGGGATGAACATGAGATGATGACCTTGACCTTGAGAAAACTAAGTCAAGGTCAAATTTCAACTTTTGTACACTCAGGAACCGGATAAGATAGAAAGACGAGGGGGAAGGCCAGTGTGAGTAAGACTATAGGTCAAAGCTAGTGCTCTGATCAATGACAGTTGGTCAGAACACTAGCTTTGACCTTTGACCTATGCAAGTAGGTCAGGGTAAAATTTTGAATCCAGGGGTGTCACAGGATGTTCAGTTTGTGACTGTATTGGTTGTAGTTTTTGGATGCTGCTGACAAACGACGTGTGAAAATGGAACGAGGAGGATTTTATTTTATTTTAAATACATGAATGAGTTTCTATTCTTCATTATTTGATGTTTCTATTTCACTTTCATTTAAACCTCAGTCATTTATGTTTCTTCTACAAACCTCTGAAAGGTCACTTTTCTGTTCCAGTAGGATAAATTATTTTCCTGGATGTTCTCAAACCTCCCCTCATGTCTACACACCGTGTCGTGTGTTTCCTTTGTGAAGTGCTTTGGGGTCTTTTCACCTGTAGAGTGGGTGACTGGGTCCGTCTCTCCCACATGCTTACGGTAGTCGTTGTGGTTTCAGGGTGTTGTCTGGCTGTCCTGTTTGAGTCGGATCAGAGCGACAGCAGCGTCCTCCATCGGTCTCATCCAGACATGACCAGCAGGTGAACAGAACACCTGTCTGAGGCCCCGCCTCCATGTTACCGTAACGTCATCCTCGTTTCATTCGTAACAGTGGGGTTGTTCTTCATCTCTCCAGTGGAGGACAGCTGACCGTAGGGCGATCCCTACAGACTGCTCTGCTGCTCAGTCTCCATGGAGTCGGTGGTGTTGTCCTGAACCAGTGGAGCAGCAGCCATCACCAGGACACATACAACATGGACAAAGTCTTACACAGTAGGGTTTCTTCCTGGTATCATTGGTTCGTTTTTTACTAACTCACATAGTGAAGCTTAGTGAAAGTGAACATTGACCAGTTATCACTATTATCGGGACAGTGAAGCTCAATGGAGAACGTCTTCAGAGTGTTTCCCACTGCTGTCAGAGTTCTGATAGAACACTTGAAAAAGGAAATTGGCTGTTATATCTGTATTTGACATTAACATATGTGTGTGTGCGTGTGTGTGCGTGCGTGTGTGCGTGTGTGTGTGTGTGTGTTGCAGACTTGCTGGGGGTCAGACGGACGTCTGGCCGGGCCGTCCACGCCCTGAGGACAGGAGCTGCTCCAGACGTCTCACCTTCAGATGGTACGTCACCTCCTCTCCAGCTCCTCATGCAGCCATCAGGATGTTAATTATATTATAGAAATTATACAAGTCCAGTTATACGTATATAATCATACAAATCTATGGTTATTTGCGGTTGACGCTTGAAAATTTCCAGCCTAATTATTACAGTTATGCTGGTTTTCAGAATAACACAGGAACTTATTTCTGTCTCTCTGCTGCAGGTCCAGAGGTTTTTAAAAGGACGCTCAAACCATCAGCCTTTAACTGCATTCTTTATGGACTCCCCAACTTCATTTTTACATAGTTTATTGTATATTCTCACATTTATTTCACATATCAACCAGTGAAGAGCACAGAGACGGTTAAAGTGGTCATTAAATATTGTCTGGAAGGTCAGCAGTTGTAGACCTGAGTGTGAGCCGACAGTGGGAGGTGTCAGTTCACTGCCGAGGAGCCCTTTGTGTGTGTGTAACAGCCTGTACACACAATAGTGTACTAGAGCGGATTGACCATTTCCCCACAGGGATCACTACAGTAAATTAAAAATGAAAAAACAGAAACCAAGTTGTCCCCCTGACATCCCTGCCCTGCGTACACTCAGTGCTTTTAGTTTTACAGTGTGTTCAACGTGATCAACACTGTTGGTGTGTGTCAGTGACACACTGTATGGTTCTGGATCTGAGAGATCTGAGAGGTTTCAGGTCACATAGAAATTTAAAACACTGTTAATGGACACTAAAGGGTTAATTGCCACCAGACTGGATGTATTTTTACTCTTCTTTATTTTTCATGACTTTGACTCTGATCCTGGTCTTATTTCTCTTTGGTGTTGTAATGTTTATGCTGGTTAGAGACAGTTTTTAATATAATTTTATTATCTTGTAATGTCAAACATTGAATTGCACATTTTTGTATGTTGTGATTAAATGGAACTATTGGAACGACACCTATCCGACCATTTCATCAAACCTTAATGGAACTCACTTTAGTAATACATTTATATCCAGAAATACCCAGCATGCCTCAGTCCAGTCATCTGTCATGGGCTGTGTCACTAACTGGGCTGCTCCATCATCATCTGTCCAGGTCTCCTGCAGTCCGTCTCCCACATGACCATCAGGCCAACAGCTGTGTCCTCAGTCCTACTGGTGTCAGAGTGAACCATTAAACCCAGTCTACAGACATAACAGACAGTCTAACTGGTGTTAGACTGAACCATTAAACCCAGTCTACAGACATAACAGACAGTCTAACTGGTGTTAGACTGAACCATTAAACCCAGTCTACAGACATCACAGACAGTCTAACTGGTGTCAGAGTGAACCATTAAACCCAGTCTACAGACATCACAGACAGTCTAACTGGTGTCAGAGTGAACCATTAAACCCAGTCTACAGACATCACAGACAGTCTAACTGGTGTTAGACTGAACCATTAAACCCAGTCTACAGACATCACAGTCTAACTGGTGTCAGAGTGAACCATTAAACCCAGTCTACAGACATCACAGACAGTCTAACTGGTGTTAGACTGAACCATTAAACCCAGTCTACAGACATCACAGACAGTCTAACTGGTGTTAGACTGAACCATTAAACCCAGTCTACAGACATCACAGACAGTCTAACTGGTGTTAGACTGAACCATTAAACCCAGTCTACAGACATCAGACAGTCTAACTGGTGTCAGAGTGAACCATTAAACCCAGTCTACAGACATCACAGTCTAACTGGTGTCAGAGTGAACCATTAAACCCAGTCTACAGACAGACAGTCTAACTGGTGTTAGACTGAACCATTAAACCCAGTCTACAGACATCACAGACAGTCTAACTGGTGTTAGACTGAACCATTAAACCCAGTCTACAGACATCAGACAGTCTAACTGGTGTCAGAGTGAACCATTAAACCCAGTCTACAGACATCAGACAGTCTAACTGGTGTTAGACTGAACCATTAAACCCAGTCTACAGACATCACAGACAGTCTAACTGGTGTTAGACTGAACCATTAAACCCAGTCTACAGACATCACAGACAGTCTAACTGGTGTTAGACTGAACCATTAAACCCAGTCTACAGACATCAGACAGTCTAACTGGTGTCAGAGTGAACCATTAAACCCAGTCTACAGACATCAGACAGTCTAACTGGTGTTAGACTGAACCAT
>CM023616.1:1071883-1109383 GCA_013358685.1 Antennarius maculatus
CATCTCAGTCTGGCCTCTCTGACTTTATCTCCAAAACCTCTAACATGTGCTGTCCCTCTGATGTACTCATTCCTGATCCTATCCTTCCTGGTCACTCCCAGAGAGAACCTCAGCATCTTCATCTCTGCTACCTCCAGCTCTGTCTCCTGTCTTTTCCTCAGTGACACTGTCTCTAGACCAAACAACATCGCTGGTCTCACCACAGTTTTGGACACCTTTCCTTTCATTTTAGCTGAAACTCTTCTATCACACATCACACCTGACACTTTCCTCCACCCATTCCATCCTGCCTGGACACGTTTCTTCACCTCTTTTCCACACTCTCCATTGCTCTGGACTGTTGACCCTAAGTACTTCAAATCCTCCACCTTCTTGATCTATTCTCCCTGTAACCTCACTCTTCCACTTTGGTCCCTCTCATTCACACACATGTACTCTGTCTTACTGCGGCTAACCTTCATCCCTCTCCTTTCCAGGACAAACCTCCACCTCTCTAGCTTCTCCTCCACCTCTTCCCTACTCTCACTGCAGATCACAATGTCATCTGCAAACATCATAGTCCATGGAGATTCCTGTCTAACCTCGTCTGTCAGCCTGTCCATCACCATAGCGAACAAGAAGGGGCTCAGAGCTGATCCCTGATGCAGTCCCACCTCCACCTTGAACTCCTCTGTCACACCTACAGCACACCTCACCACTGTCTTACAGTCCTCATACATGTCCTGCACCACTCTAACATACTTCTCTGACACTCCAGACTTCCTCATACAATACCACAGTTCCTCTCTGGGCACCCTGTCATAAGCTTTCTCCAGATCTACAAAAACACAATGCAGCTCCGTCTGGCCTTCTCTGTACTTCTCTATCAACATCCAAATACTCTCCTACCTGTCTCCCTGACCACATTAGCTGTAGTTGTCCAGTCATCTGGAAGCATCTCCTGACCACCCAGAGCCTGTCTTAACTCCTTCCTAAAAGTCATGCAACACTCTTCCTTTTTCAGCTTCCACTATTTAGTCCTCTACTCTGCCTTTGTCCTCTTTATCTTCCTCACCACCAGAGTCATCCTACACACCACCATCCTATGCTGTTTGGCTACACTCTCGCCTACCACTACTTTACAGTCACTGATCTCCTTCAGGTTACATCATCTACACAAGATGTAGTCTACCTGTGTGCTCCTACCACCACTCTTATAGGTCACCCTATGTTCCTGCCTCTTCTGGAAGAAAGTATTCACTACAGCCATTTCCGTCTTTTTTGCAAAGTCAACTACCATCTGTCCTTCTGCGTTCCTCTCCTGGATACCAAACCTGTCCATCACCTCCTCATCACCTCTGTTACCTGCACCAACATGTCCATTGAAGTCTGCACAAATGACAACTCTCTCACTTCTAGGTATGCTCTGCATCACTTCATCAAAGTCCAACCAGAATTTCTCCTTCTCCTCCAGCTCACATCCTACCTGTGGAGCATACCCACTAACAACATTGAACATCACACCTTCTATTTCTAGCTTCAGACTCATCACTCTATCTGACACTCTTTTTACCTCCAGGACATTCCTAACAAACTCCTCCTTCAAGATAACTCCTACTCCATTTCTCTTCCCATCTACACCATGATAGAACAACTTGAACCCTGCTCCTAAACTTCTAGCCTTGCTACCTTTCCACCTGGTCTCCTGGACACACAGTATGTCTACCTTCCTCCTCTGCATCATGTCGACCAACTCTCTACCTTTTCCTGTCATAGTTCCAACATTCAACGTCCCTACTCTTAGTCCTATACTCTTGGCGCTCCTCTTCTCTTTCTTCGTGCGAACGCACTTTCCTCCTCTCCTTCTTCGACCAACAGTAATCCAATTTCCACCGGCGCCCTGTAGGTCAACAGCACCGATGGCGGTCGTTGTTAACCCAGGCCTCGACCGATCCGGTATGGAAGGCATAAGTTTGATTTGCATGTTTGATTTGGCAAAAGTTTTACGCTGGATGCCATTCCTGATACAACCCTCTGTATTTATCTGGGCTTGGGACCGGCACAATAAGACACTGGCTTGTGCCCTCTTGCAGCTACATAAAATGAACACTGAATAGTAGAATTGACCCAGAATATCCTGCTAAAAGAAATTTCCACCTCCAAAAAAGTGAAAGAGTATTTATATCATCAAAAGCTAATAATTTTGAATCCAATTTAGTAATTAATTAAATACAATACCTGTTTTAGTCATTTATTTTTAGTTTGATCTAAATCACCCTGAAATACCAGCAACACAAGGCCTTTTCATTCAGGAACTGCTTTTTTTTTGGAGGGGGGGATTAAATATTAACACTGAAGCCTTGACAAATTTATAACTTATCTTCTTCTTATCAATTAATGATGGGTTTCAAAGTGTGGGGGAAATAGCAAGCCCTAATATCCTTTTTCAGAAACGGCTGATATAGTATATTTTTACACCAGCAATTAGACCTTTTTAACAGCAGCAGCTCTGACAAACCATCCATCATCTGAAGATGACGTTCAGAGTGTTGACCTGGGCTGCTTCCATTTCTGCCTCCATTGTGACTGAATCTTTGTCCATGGACATTCTGAGTTCTGTAATATTTAAAAATATTAAAACAGGTATCTCCAGTAAAATACCACAATACAGTAATAATCACACATTAATAATAAAACAGTTGTCACTAAACAGCCTTCAAAGTTCTCATTTGAATATTTGCTATAACCACCAGATGCCTGGCTCCAGTGCAGTGAACCAGACATCTCACACATTAAGCATTTCCACCTCCCCATGCACAGTTCACCATCTCTTAGATCCTATTGCATGCAGCAACATTCCCCCTCCAATGCAAACCCACACTGTACCCCCCGATCCCTGTCTCAGGGGCTCCAACATGTAATAAATGCACTAAGGAGTCCAGAGAAATACACAATTAACATACCTGAGGACATATTAGTATACAGCAAGAAAGAAACATATAAATACACAACTAAAATATAAATACATAACGAACCAACATTTTTTTTTTTTGCTTCTGGCCAGCTGTTCAACAACACCACAAAAAATGCATTTGTCAATGTTACTGGCTTCTTCACTTCAGCCTGTTTTCTACCCAGCACAAACATACAGACGTCATTTTACTGTCCTGCAGTTTCAGTCATGTTCACACCTAGAAGCCAAGTTGGAGCATAAACAATATATGAATAAAAAAAAGTAAAATTTCACTCCAAACCCACTACCATGTCTGACACAGAGGAAGCAGAGGCTGAGGTCTCAGAGGTGGACTCGTCCATCACCAAGGTGGTTTCGAAAATCCTTGGTGGCAAAGCACCGGGGGCGGATGAGATTCGCCCTGAGTACCTCAAGTCTCTGGAGGTGCAGGGACTGTCATGGTTGACACGTCTCTGTTACATCACATGGCAGTCAGTGACAGTACCTCTGGATTGCCAGACTGGGGCAGTGGTCCATCCATCCATCCATCTTCCACCTCTTATCCGTAGTCGGGTCGCGGGGGCAGCAGCTTCAACGGGGAGCCCCAAACTTCCCTTTCCCCCCACATCCACCAGCTCTGACTGGGGGATCCCAAGGCGTTCCCAGGCCAGTGTTGAGATATAATCCCCCCACCTGGTCCTGGGTCTGCCCCGAGGTCTCCTCCCAGCTGGACGTGCCAGAAACACCTCCCTAGGGAGGCCCCCGGAGGAATCCACACCAGATGCCCAAAACACCTCAACTGACTCCTTTCCACGTGAAGGAGCAGCGGCTCTACTCTGAGCCCCTCGTGAACAGCAGTGTTTCTCACCCTATCTCTAAGGGAGACACCAGCTATCCGCCTGAGAAAGACCATTTCAGCCGCTTGTATCCGCGATCTCATTCTTTGGGTCATGACCCATCGCTCACGACCATAGGTGAGGGTAGGAACAAAGATTGAAGGGTAGATGGAGAGCTTCGCGTCTCGGCTTAGCTCCCTCTTTGTGACAACAGTGCAGTAAAGCGACTGCAATACCGCTCCTGGTGCCCCAATTCTCCGTCCAATCTCACGCTCCATTGTTCCCTCACTCGTGAACAGGACCCCAAGATACTTAAACTCCTTCACTTGTGGAAGGACCTCATTCCCCACTCGGAGAAGGCAGTCCACCGGTTTCCTGCTGAGGACCATGGCCTCAGATTTGGAGGTGCTGATCCTCATCCCCGCCGCTTCACACTCAGCTGCGAACCGGACCAGTGAGCGCTGCAGGTCACAGGCCGATGACGCAAACAGGACCACATCATCTGCAAAAAGCAGCGATGCAATCCTCAGACCACCAAATTGTAACCCCCTCCTCACCACGACTACGCCTCGATATCCTGTCCATGAAAATCACAAACAGGATTGGTGATAAAGTGTAGCCCTGGCAAAGACCAACAGCTACTCGGAACAAGTAGCGGTGGTCCCTCTTTTCAAAAAGGGAGACCAGAGGGTGTGTTCCAACTATTGGGGGATCACACTCCTCAGCCCCCCAGGGAAAGTCTATTCCAGGGTACTGGAGAGGAGGATTAGACCGATAGTCGAACCGCGGATTCAGGAGGAACAATGTGGTTTTGGTCCCAGTCGTGGAACACTGGACCAGCTCTACACTCTCCATCGAGTGCTGGGGGGTTCATGGGAGTTTGCCCAACCAGTCCACATGTGTTTTGTGGACCTGGAGAAGGCATTCGATCATGTCCCTTGTGATATCTTGTGGGGAGTGCTTTGGGAGTATGGGGTCCGGGGCCCTTTGCTGAGGGCTGTCCGGCCCCTGATTCAGTGTGGCTGTGCTGTGGGGTGTGGCGGGGGAGAGGCCAAACTTGTGGGTGGAGCCTCGGCTCCACACCTGTTGGTTCTCTCCACACCTGCTTCTCATCCCCACACCCGTTGCTGGTTTTCACGCCTGAACTCAATCAGGCTAATCACCAGGAGGCTTCTTAAGGTTTGGTCGGAGCTCTTTGCCGGTTCGTTTTTTCTGAAGTCTGGTCCTGTAGTTTAGTTCCTGCGGTTCTGTTCTGTCCCTGCCTTGTTCTGTTTGCCTTCCTGCCCGTGTCTGTAATTAAGTTTAAAAGTTATGATTAAAACCATGGACAAAGACTTTGGATCCATATCCCTCTCTCCGTGACGGTATATGTATTTAATGGCATATTATGACGCATATTGCTTTTGTTTTGCCATTACGTTCACAGGAAATTGAAAAAAAAAATCCTTCATACATTTACCATTTTGTCAAAAAGTAACATATTTTAATTAAATTTAGAAACATATAATTCATTTGTTCATGACTGTGTCAGCCTTAAATGAATTCAGTTGGTTCACGGAAGAAAAACATTTGTTAGATTACAGTTAATGACTAGTTCTAAGATGTGAATCAAACAGTTTCTTTGTAACACAATATCATGAAAGAGGCTTTTATATGAAGATTTATGGTCCAATATAAATTGTTTAAATTTAAGACTTGTAAAAATCTATTTTGGACACAGTCTACAGTATATATGTGGCGTTATTAGTTGATAGAATTATTTCTTGCTTGGACATATTTGATGTCTACTACATTGATTGTATCTTAATTCAGTGAATTTGACTGCCTGTCTGGATCAACTTCTTTACTAATTGTAGCATTGTTGATGTAGTTTTGTGTCTGACATGGGTTTGAATCAGTCATACTGTCCTCACTAAACAGAAATGTGTCCACAAACTCAGTGAAACTCAGTGTTTCCATTTTAATATGCCAATGTATATGGGCAGTATAAGGTACACCTGTGCACTAATCATGATGTCAGAACAGCATCTTGATGTGGCACACCTGTGAGGTGGGATGGATTATCTCAGCAAAGCAGAAGTGCTCACTATCACACATTTAGACAGATTTGTGAACAATGTTTGAGAGAAATGGTAAGATTGCGTTTCTGGAATGAGTTATAGATTTTTAAGTCTCATGAAAAATGGGAGCAAAAACAAAAGTGTTGCGTTTATATTTTTGTTGAGTGTATAATCAACCTGTCATTTTCAACAGGCTCCGTGTCACGGTCCTTTAAAGTAGTAGTAATGAAGCTGCTTCTCAAAAAAAAATTAACCTTGACTCTGTTCTTAATAACTATACTGTAGACCCATCTCAAATCTCCCATTCTTATCTAACATCCTGGAGAAAATAGTCGCTAATCAGTTATGTGATTTCCTTAAATCCAACACTTTATTCGAGAATTTCCAGTCAGGTTTCAGGGAACATCATAGTGCGGAAACAGCACTTGTCAAGGTTAGCAATGACCTTCGAACCGCTTCAGACAGAGGACTTGTTTCTATACTGGTTCTCTTGGACCTTAGTGCGGCGTTTGACACAATTGACCACAATATTCTTCTGGCACGACGACCAAACAGTTGGTATTAAGGGATCAGCACTGATGTGGTTTAAGTCCTATTTAACTGACTGTCCCCAGTTTGTTCACGTTAATAACGACTCCTCCCAGTCTACTACAGTTAGTTATGGAGTTCCTCAAGGCTCGGTTCTTGGTCCAATACTGTTTATCTTATACATGCTTCCTCTGGGTAATTTGATAAGGAAACACTCCATCAACTTCTATTGTTATGCTGATGATATGCAATTATATCTCTCCATTAAACCTGATGAAGTCAATCAGTTGGCTGAACTGCAGGAGTGTTTTCAAGAGATTAAAGACTGGATGACCTTAACTTTCTGCTCCTAAAACGTGGAAAAACTCAAGTCATTGTGCTCAGCCCAAAAACCATTAGGAATGGAGCATCTAGTGATGTAATCACCTTGGATGGTGTCACTATTGAGGCCAAAACCACTGAGGAATCGAGGGTTTTTTTTTCATCAGTTTGTCGTTTAACTCACACATGAAAAAATGACTTTTTCCATCTCTGAAACATTGTTAAAATCAGGCATATTTTAAAACGGAATGATTCAGAGAAATTAATCCACGCTTTCATCACTTCCAGACTAGATTACTGTAACGCACTTTTTTCAGGCTGCCCCAAAAAGTCACATAAGACACTTCAACTAATCCAGAATGCTGCTTCCCGTGTTCTGACAGGACCAGTACCAGAGACCAGGTTCTGACCAGGACCAGTATCAGAGACCAGGTTCTGACCAGGACCAGTACCAGAAACCAGGCTCTGACCAGTACCAGTACCAGTACCAGAGACCAGGTTCTGACCAGGACCAGTACCAGAAACCAGGTTCTGACCAGGACCAGTATCAGAGACCAGGTTCTGACCAGGACCAGTACCAGAGACCAGGTTCTGACCAGGACCAGTGCCAGAGGCCATATTTCTCCTGTGCTGGCTTCTCTGCACTGGCTTCCTGTGAAAGCTAGGATAGATTTTAAAATACTCCTCCTCACTTCCAAAGCCCTTCATGGCCAGGCACCGACCTATCTGAAGGAACTTTTAGTTCCTTATAATCCATCTAGAGCATTACGCTCTCAACATACTGGCCTACTGGTGGTTCCTAAATTTACAAAAGTAGGACGGGGGCTAGAGCCTTTAGCTATCAAGCCCCTCTGTTGTGGAACCACCTCCCTACCTCAGTTCAGGAGGCAGACACCCTCTCACTATTTAAGACTAGACTTAAAATATTTTTTTTGTTGAAGCTCATAGTTAGGGCGGCTCAGGCTGCTTAGTTATTTTGCTAGCCGAGACTGCAGGAGAGCTCCTCTCTGCTCCTTTCTGACTCTTTTCTTAACCACATTGAGCTCCTCTCTGCTCCGTGTTCTGTCCACTCTCTCTCTTACTCCTTCTCTCTGAACTCTCTTTCTCCTGATCTCCATTCACGCCCCAGCAATTACATTTTACTGACTCGGCATCATCCCTGGAGTCTCTGCTCTATGTCCTCACGAGTTTTCTCAGGTTCACCCCTCATCCACCCATCAGCTGTGGACCTGCTCCCCCCATCCCACCAGTATCACCCCTCACCTATCCATCTGCTGGGGTCCTGCTTCCTTCCATCACGTATTTGTGCGTTCAGCTATGATAGTGTTTTTGATACAACCAACTAGATGTTGGGGAAGAAGTCAGTGAACGCAGCCTGACTTACCCGTTATGTCCACTTCAGCAGCTGGATCAAAACTCCTAAGTCTAATCTTAAAACCGTGACTCAGTCTGGCCTATCTGACACACTCTGTCTCTCTCTCTTTCCCTGTCCTTGTCTCCATTGTATTTCTTCTCCTCCCACCCGGTCAAGGCAGATGATTGCCCAGGAGTTTCTTCCTCAATGAGGGAGTTTTTCCTCACCACTGTCTCTTATGCTCTGGAGGGTTCAGTTGGGTTTTTCTGTTTGTTAAAGCGCTTTATAAATGTCTGTTGATGTGATTAAGCGCGTTTAATTAAAAGTTGATTGATTTATTGGTTGGTCGGTTGATTGAACCATTGCAAGTCCGGTTAGAACATGCAAACTCTAACCGAGGGAACCCAGGCTAGGATTCAAACCCATAATTCTAATCTTTTAAACAGGAAACACACGGAGTGTGAATCACTTTCCAGTTCATGTGGACATTTACATCGAAGTAAGGCTCAAAGAATACGTTTTCCTTTCAGAGAAGTACTCGTGTCTGTCAGTGTGCCTGTCTTCACCCTGGTCACATGCTACTGATTATCAAGGCATCGGTGCGTTAATGCTTATGTACGCTAAAATGTTACTTCTACCAACAGGCTAAATATGATTGGACACAAACAGTACATTACAAACACCAGACTGTTAACTTTTCTCTTAAGATAATGAATCACAATGCAGGACAGAGAATACAACAGACTTTGACAAATATCCAGTAATGAACAAACATGCATCACAAAGTCAAACAGAAGACAATCTAACAGCCACTAAACCTACTGTAGCAAACAATGGAGCGTTTAACTCTGTCATCGTATTTAGACAAACATTGCTGTTAATGTCTTCATGATGAGACGGTGCAGAAATGTGGTTTTAATATTATTTGAATTTGAAGATCATCCATGTTCTTGACAACTCTTGTACAACAACTCTTCATAGCAGCTAACAGCATTGATTGTGCTTTAAAATAACACAAAAAGACATTGAATAAACACAAAAAGACATTGAATAATGCTACCAACTTAAAACGTTTTTGTAGTAAGAGCATTAAAAGTGAAAAAAAAAACAGTAATAAATTTAAACTGACTTCCATAGGAAAGTCAATGTAATGTTGTCCACATGACCACATTACATTGATCTGTAACCTTACCAATACAGTTAAACTGGTCAATCAATATCTATAATTATCACCATCAAATGCTCACAAACACAGATTTAAACATATCTGTGAACAACATTGGATAACAAAAAATGCTTTTATTCATAACGTATACGTCTCAGATTTTCTTCTAAACGGCTGCATCAGTTTTGTCCCATACCTCTGAATGTGTGTGTCTGTTCTGCTTCAGTTGTGAGCTTTTTGCTCTCCTGCTGGAACCTCCATAATAGATTATTGATCTCTAAGGCCATTGAACATCTTCACTAAACATAAGTTTGATCCAAATTCACAAGGAATAAATTTAAGTAACCGCATCAAAACATTAATGTAATACTTCTCGGCCTCTGGCAGCATCGTGGACGCACCAGCAGGTGTTCAGTGTTGGTATGTGCAACCATAAGATATGACATGTTCTCCAATCACTCAACAAACTTTGAGTAACGGTCTGAACTCACGTATGTACAACTCCCTCTAGTCTCCTTTAAACAACACTGATCTGAACTTTATCTCGTTTTTGATGGTTTGTGTTATCAATATGCCTATTTTTGCAAATGATGTGAAAAATAGAACCATTTATGAAAAACTCTTCTAGTCGACTGTCCTCCACTCTGTTCCTTCTATCTGCACTACCTGCACCACAGGTTAAAGGTTACCTTTCCAACAGACTCAGAAGCACACTGCGTTTAGATTACAAAAGGCTGTGGGGGCAGAGGGTTCGTCACATGGGACAGACTTTGTTCTCTGGGATGGGCAGCTGGGCAAACGAGCCGCAGTCGGTCGGAGAGTCGTCAGACTTGGAGGTTGCGACGCCCCCCACGGGGATCCGAGCGGCGATGGCCGACATCTCTCCTGTCTGACTCTCTGCTGTTATTCCTTGTCGCTCTGAGGTCTGGTTCATGTTGCTGTCTGGGATTGACCCCACGCCGGTGAACAGCTGGATTAGGCACTTCCTGAACTAGAGAGGAAACAGGAACATGATCTGCAGTGACGATGTGTTGGGGACCGAAGACATTCACGTGGAACGTGTATCATAATAATTAACCTTTATTTTCTCCATTCTAGTTATTAATCACACACATACATGTGCAGAGGACGAAACACACACACACACACACACACACACACACACACACACAGGCAGCTACTTCTTGTTGCACCCAGATGAGCCACCTGTTAAGGAGGCGGTGCCTTGCTCAGGGGCACCTCAGCAGCACCTCTCCACCGCCAGTTCACAGTCACATTTTGATGGTGCACACAATTCAAAATTTTACCTTGACCTATTTTCATTATGGTCGCAGCAATGAATTCTATATTGCACTATTGACTATGACCTTGACCTAGTTTTCCAAAGGTGAAGGTCATCATCTCATTCCATCCCCTTTGCTGCCTGAGTCATGTGCTCTTGGTTTCATCTTTCTATCTGAACGCTTGTGGAGATATTTGGTGGACGAACGGACAAACACACGAACACATGCAGAACACACACACACACACGTAGGCCAACTCAGGAGAACACACACACAACCGAACAACACGGGTTATCACAGGCTGTTTAACACTTTTGTATGAAACAAAAGTTGTATTAAAGAACGCAACGCACACACAGATGATGTCAGCCAATAGCATGCCCGTACTGTGTGTGTGTGTGTGTGTGTGTGTGTGTGTGCTCAGTGCTACCTGTTTGTTCATGAACACGTAGATGATTGGGTTGTAGACAGCAGCCGTCTTGGAAAAGAAGGCAGGGATGGACGCCAGCCTGGGGTCGAGCTCAATGGTGGGATGAGCTGTGACCAGTATGGAGAAGGCTGCGTATGGTGTCCAGCAAACCATGAAGGCCACGATCATCACCACCACCATACGGGTCACCTGCCTCTCCGGTTTCCTGGCTGTGGCCAAACGGCCATGAGACACCTGGAGCACAGCGACAGAACTGCAGTACATCACGTGTTGTTTTACACATTTAAACAAGCCAACACCAAAATTATCAGCCATTAACTCCGTCAGCACAGCTAATGAGGTTCTGTCACCTCCCTGTGGAAGGCTTCCAAGAACATTACACCAGGGGTCCATTTATGAAGCAGCTTCAGTGAGACAGTTTAACTCTGAAAGGAGGGAAACTCAGAGTTTCTCGTTTCATGAAGGGAGCTAACTCGACTCTGAGAAAGAGGAGTAACCATCGCCTGTTTCACCCAGAGAGGTACCCCATCCTCTGTGTCTGTTAGAGTAGTCACAGGCTGGACCTCATCTACTCAGGACCAGGTGTTACTCCTTGGACTCAGTTTCCCTCTGACTCCATCCTCTTTCAAAGCTGCTCACACCTTTTCATTTCCTCAGTCAGTCAGAACAAGAGCTTTACCGTAGGTCTATTTGATCAATAAAAGCTCTGTTGGGTCCGTTTGGCACATTAGGTGTTAACCCAGTGTTTTGTACAAACGTGGCGTGTCCTTCTGACGAGGATCCCAGTGATGAACGTGTAACATTAATCTGTAGAGAATTAAATATTCCTGCCGTATTCATTTCATGTACGGAACCATTTCACGTCCCAATCCATCACAAACATCCACAACCTAATCTGACCTGTTGGGAATTTCCATCTAAACCATGGAAATGACCAGACTGCGTGTGCTTACATGAACATGTATGACACAACACACACAGCACACAGTACTGCAGTTTCCCTCATCACTGGGGATACACCCCTGAACCCAGAACAAAGTACCCCAGAGGGCTTTTTCTTGAGGAAAACCCCCAACAGTCGTCATATTTGCAGCATAACTTGTTAGCATGTTTTACATTGTTAATACAGTAACTATTAGCAGTGATGTCATCATTTTGCTCTGACTTTCCCTGAGGTCCATAAACCAGTCAGTCCTCAAAGGCTGGTGCTTCATTCTCCCCCTTTAGTCAACTTGTTACATATTATTTATAATGTTATACAATTTACTGATGATTTTATTTTTTTAAAAAACTGTTTTATGATGAGAACATAATCTTTGTATTCTATTCTATTCTAATAATATAAATGGTTAAATAGTACAGAGTGATTAACAGAATCTGAGCTGAGTCAGACATCAAAGGTTCTATATAATAAAGGTCCATTCATAGTTTAATGGTTCATAATTTAATGGCTCACTAACATATTTTCAGAATATTAGGGAACCATTTATGAATTAGCAATAAATACAGGACAAATATAAAATGCAGTTATTTTCCTGAAAATACACAGTAAAAACACAACAGTGACATTGAACTATATTTATTAATAGAAGAGGTTGTACAGTAATACCAAGTTACAGTTGGAGAAAATATAAAATACCTTGCTGTTGGTATTATATAGTCTATTATATAATCTGAAATTACTTTTATTTTATACTATTTGATTTGACATTTGAAAGGTCAAAAATGTCCCTAAAAAGCCTCATCTCTGCCACATTTTACAAATTTCCTTGACAACTGACAGGAAATGACTGAAGAGCTACAAAACTGTGTGTGTGTGTGTGCGTGTGTGTGTGCGTGCGTGTGTGCGTGTGTGTGTGTGTTGCTCACACTGACCTTCCGGAGCTTCCGCAGCAGCTTTCCATAACAGAAAAATATGACTCCGAGCGGCAGAATGAAGCAGGTGGTGAAGAACGTGATGATGTAGCTGTGGTCCCTCATGTTGGTGGAGTACCTGTCCAGAGGTGGAGGACAAAGATGTCTACATGTTCATTTATATACCTTAAACTGAGTTTAAGAACACGGTTTATAAACCCTATCCTCCAGCAGAGTCGACCCTCTTGATCAATCCTCTTCCATACTCTACAAACCTCCAAACACACCCCTCAAGTTTGGTTGTGTGTAACGTTTGTCACGTACGAACCACACGGACAGTGTCGTCTTGGAATAAAAGAATAATATCTAAGACTTCAATTAAATCTGAAAACACCTAAAGCGTGTGAAACTCAACAGAAATGATCTCATGCCCATCACCCGGAATAAAAAGGTTTTAGACACTTGGCCCCATAAAGGGTTCCAACATTTGAACGACGGTTATCAATAAAAGGATTATTCATATCTGTTGAACGGCTGAAGAGAAATCTTTGGAGCTTCCCTTGAACCACCTTCTGTTGTGGATTAACTTTCTCTGTACTCTAGTTTGAATAATTTGCTGTATGAAAGAAATGCATACAATGTCATTACAAAAGTATTCCTCATTGTTGAATAAAGGCCCACAGCCAGGAGTCTAGAAATCAAGAACAAGATGCTAATCTTATTTTAAATATCACCTTCCTGAAAAAATTACATGTAATCCAAGAAAAAGATGGAATATTTTACGTGTAACTGAATATTTATTTGTAAATTTAACAAACCGTATTGACACAAATGAGTTGAAACCTGTCGATATGTTACAGAGATTTGCCAAATATATTTTCTTTATCTGGTGCAGTCATTTTGTCCACAACCTGGTGGAATCAGATATCAAATGTGACACAAGTGGTTTGACAACATATCAGGAACCAAACGGACACGCAGCGCGTCCATAAGAATGTTAATGACACGTAACTCTGTTAACTGGTCTCCTATGAGAGCTGGAAAACAGTAAATCATCATGTTCTGTTTGAAAAACAGGAATCTAGAAAATGGAAATGATGCGTGTTTGTTGTGTAGAGTAGGAATAAAAGATCCAATCACATGAATCAGTGACAGACTGTTGAGGTTTAGCCCTATTATCACTCATTCATTCATTCACTCATTCATTTAGTACTAGTATCATTAGTGATCAGCTCTGAGTCCAGGTCTGATCGTACCCAAGATGCTTTGAGGTCACATTTAAGGTGGAATCCTTCAAACCTCGTCTCCAGTCTTGTGTCTGTTTCTGTTTGTTTTGTCCTTTCTCCACGAAACACTCACTCAGCTTCATCCAGCGCGGCTGAAGCTGAGGGGATTCTTCAGGTATGCTGGGTAAGCCTTTAGCAATTAAACTAAATCTGGAACATAGAACTTTGTTATGCTGCCACCGTGTGGTCAGAAATTAAAATAGGTAAGTTTGAAGTTCAATTTATTTGAGGTCACATAAGAAAACTTCATTTCAAATTTCAACTATTTTTGCATTTAAAAATTATAGGAAATCTGTGTGTAAACAGGCACACAGTGTGAGAAACAACTCTAACCGTTAACTTCAGCTGCAACTAAAAATAACACACATTTATTTATTTTTTTAATGAATGATTTCATTAATTTTGCACACCTTTATAACACACCTTTAGTTTTATTTATTTTTTTGAATGAATTAATGAATTAATTAATTTAACAGACCTTTATAACACACCTTTAGTTTTACCTTTGGACCAGAAAAGGCTTTTTTACTCCCCCATTAAAGTAAGGATCATAGTATTTGTGTTAATGTCTGCCCTGAAAATGAACTTGACCTTTGGTTTCAATCGATAATCCACAAACTTCACCGTCACTGTCAAACTAATTTAAAAACTCCACAGGAGTGTGGTGAGAGAATAGTGAATAGTGCTGTAGATAAATGACTTTCACGTCCACCTGTGTGTGATGTCACATTCAACCAGCGGCGTCTTTGTGTGTCACAAAGATAATAGAAGCTCATTTCTCACCAGTCGGGCTCACAGGTGGTTCCAATCTTGCTAATGCTGTATCTGTTCCAGCCCAGCACTGGGGGGAATGTCCAGATGAAGGAGAAGGTCCACACAAACAGCAGACCGAGGCCCGCGTGCTTGGCTTGGAGGCGAACGTTCCCCAGGGGCCGGCAGATGACGAAGAACCGCTCGAAGGACAGAACGGAGAGAGACCACAGCGCCACGATCCCTGAAGAAACGCAGGTGATGAAAGCAGTCAGGGTCACAACATGGAACCGAACGTATACCTGTGGGTTCACATCACACCTGCGTGTTCCCTCGTTCACCACAGGGTGAAATCTGATTGGTTTCTCACGTCTACACTTTTAGAATGTGACTGTAAAACGTGAACCATGAACTATTTGAGTTTTCTGAAGTGTCATTAAACCTTCTGACAATCTGTATGCATAAGTTTAATTACATTTGGCTTTTTTGACACACACACACACACACACACACACACACACACACACACAGGAAATGCTGCTGAAACCAAACTGAAGCGTTTTCAAACACAAAATCCCATCTAAGATGTAAACGTGAGCAAGATGTTGATTTACGTCAGTGTGGCTTCCTCCAGTGAAGGACATCCAATAGTTTTTTTTTTTAAAAGACTCATGAATCCCTGTCATCAGAACATTTTCATTTTCTGCCAAGAATTTTTTCTGAAAAAGATTTCAATCAAATGTTCATGCACCAGTATGTAACAATCCACCAATGTAACCAGCTTGGTTTTTATTTATTTTTCTTTGCTGTTGTTGTATTTTATGTGGTATTTTGGGTGGGTGGGATTTGTTTTTTCTCTGATTTACATTATTGAAAAAACTCTTTTCATAGCTTGAAAATTAATAAAAATACCTTGCGTAAAAAAAACGTTATAACATGATTATTATTAATAATAATAATAATAATAATAATTACTACTATTATTATTATTAATAATAATAATTACTATTATTATTATTATTATTATTATTATTAATAATAATAATTACTACTATTATTATTATTATTATTATTATTAATAATAATTACTATTATTATTATTATTATTATTATTAATAATAATAATAATTACTACTATTATTATTATTTTTATTATTATTATTATTATTATTGCAGCATTAAGTTAAAAAAATATCCTGAGCTCAAAAGTCCTCAATCTGCCTCCACTCATTTAAACTTCACCGTGTGTGTGTGTGTGTGTGTGTGTGTGTGTGTGTGTGTGTGTGTGTGTGTGTGTGTGTGTGTGTGTGTGTGTGTGTGTGTGAAGTGACCACAGGAAACTTACCGAAGAAAGTAACGGCGAACCCCTCCAGGACGCACGCCCACCTCCCCAGGAAGAAGTATCCCCTGGCGTTGGTCATGAAGCTGATCACCCCCCCGGTGAGGGACACCAGGAAGTCCGCGATGGCCAGGTTGACTATGATGTAGTTGAGCGGCTGCCTGAGCTGCTTGAACCTGAAGGTGACGTACATCACCACGAAGTTCTCGCACAGGGACAGACACGTGACCACGAACATCAGCACCGCCAGGATGGTGAAGTTCCACGGGGCCACGTTCCTCACGGGTCCGGTGAACGGGTCGTCCGTGGCCGACAGCTCCGCCGCGAACGTGAAGGACACGGCGTTCACTGACAGGCTCAGCCCGTCCATGGTCTCTGGTTCTACTGGGACAGAAGATCCGCTTTCTTTCTTCCCAACTTGGTTCAGTCTCTCTGGAACAGACGCGCACCGTTCAACGCGCTGCGCGCACCGCGGAGCATCCTGCGCTCCGGGACCCGCGATCCACAGAGTTCCTGTTTTTAAGTCCGGGGGAGTTCACGTTCATTGCTGTGGACAGAAATCCGCCTCAAACGCTGACCTACGCCTTTATCTGCCCCGGTGATGGGGGAGAACACCCCGCCCGCACGGCTGGACGGTCAGCGGCCAATGGGAAGCGTTTATATAGGAGCTCCCGCTTCACAGACAGCCACGCCCACTCCTCCTCCTGCACGTCTGTATGTGTGTTACACTGGTCCTATGGTGTGTGTTACACTGGTCCTATGGTGTGTGTTACACTGGTCCTATGGTGTGTGTTACACTGGTCCTATGGTGTGTGTTACACTGGTCCTGTGGTGTGTGTTACAGTGGTCCTGTGGTGTGTGTTACACTGGTCCTGTGTTGTGTGTTACACTGGTCCTGTGGTGTGTGTTACACTGGTCCTGTGGTGTGTGTTACACTGGTCCTGTGGTGTGTGTTACACTGGTCCTATGGTGTATGTTACACTGGTCCTATGGTGTGTGTTACACTGGTCCTATGGTGTGTGTTACACTGGTCCTATGGTGTGTGTTACACTGGTCCTATGGTGTGTGTTACACTGGTCCTATGGTGTGTGTTACACTGGTCCTATGGTGTGTGTTACACTGGTCCTGTGGTGTGTGTTACACTGGTCCTATGGTGTGTGTTACACTGGTCCTATGGTGTGTGTTACACTGGTCCTATGGTGTGTGTTACACTGGTCCTATGGTGTGTGTTACACTGGTCCTATGGTGTGTGTTACACTGGTCCTATGGTGTGTGTTACACTGGTCCTATGGTGTGTGTTACACTGGTCCTGTGGTGTGTGTTACACTGGTCCTATGGTGTGTGTTACACTGGTCCTATGGTGTGTGTTACACTGGTCCTATGGTGTGTGTTACACTGGTCCTATGGTGTGTGTTACACTGGTCCTGTGGTGTGTGTTACACTGGTCCTATGGTGTGTGTTACACTGATCCTATGGTGTGTGTTACACTGGTCCTATGGTGTGTGTTACACTGGTCCTGTGGTGTGTGTTACACTGGTCCTGTGGTTTGTGTTACACTGGTCCTATGGTGTGTGTTACAGTGATCCTATGGTGTGTGTTACACTGGTCCTATGGTGTGTGTTACACTGGTCCTATGGTGTGTGTTACATTGGTCCTATGGTGTGTGTTACACTGGTCCTATGGTGTGTGTTACACTGGTCCTGTGGTGTGTGTTACACTGGTCCTGTGGTGTGTGTTACACTGGTCCTATGGTGTGTGTTACACTGGTCCTATGGTGTGTGTTACACTGGTCCTATGGTGTGTGTTACACTGGTCCTATGGTGTGTGTTACACTGGTCCTATGGTGTGTGTTACACTGGTCCTATGGTGTGTGTTACACTGGTCCTATGGTGTGTGTTACACTGGTCCTATGGTGTGTGTTACACTGGTCCTATGGTGTGTGTTACACTGGTCCTATGGTGTGTGTTACACTGGTCCTATGGTGTGTGTTACACTGGTCCGATGGTGTGTGTTACACTGATCCTATGGTGTGTGTTACACTGGTCCTGTGGTGTGTGTTACACTGGTCCGATGGTGTGTGTTACACTGATCCTATGGTGTGTGTTACACTGGTCCTATGGTGTGTGTTACACTGGTCCTTTGGTGTGTGTTACACTGGTCCTATGGTGTGTGTTACACTGGTCCTATGGTGTGTGTTACACTGGTCCTGTGGTGTGTGTTACACTGGTCCTGTGGTGTGTGTTACACTGGTCCTATGGTGTGTGTTACACTGGTCCTATGGTGTGTGTTACACTGGTCCTATGAGTGGTGTGTGTTACACTAATCCTATGAGTGGTGTGTGTTACACTAATCCTATGAGTGGTGTGTGTTACACTGGTCCTATGGTGTGTGTTACACTGGTCCTATGGTGTGTGTTACACTGGTCCTATGATGTGTGTTACACTGATCCTATGGTGTGTGTTACACTGATCCTATGGTGTGTGTTACACTGGTCCTGTGGTGTGTGTTACACTGGTCTTGTGGTGTGTGTTACACTGGTCCTATGGTGTGTGTTACACTGGTCCTATGGTGTGTGTTACATTGGTCCTATGGTGTGTGTTACACTGGTCCTATGGTGTGTGTTACACTGGTCCTATGGTGTGTGTTACACTGGTCCTGTGGTGTGTGTTACACTGGTCCTATGGTGTGTGTTACACTGGTCCTATGGTGTGTGTTACACTGGTCCTATGGTGTGTGTTACACTGGTCCGATGGTGTGTGTTACACTGGTCCTATGGTGTGTGTTACACTGGTCCTATGGTGTGTGTTACACTGGTCCTATGGTGTGTGTTACACTGGTCCTATGGTGTGTGTTACACTGGTCCTATGGTGTGTGTTACACTGGTCCGATGGTGTGTGTTACACTGGTCCTATTGTGTGTGTTACACTGGTCCGATGGTGTGTGTTACACTGGTCCTATGGTGTGTGTTACACTGGTCCTTTGGTGTGTGTTACACTGGTCCTATGGTGTGTGTTACACTGATCCTATGGTGTGTGTTACACTGGTCCTATGGTGTGTGTTACACTGGTCCTGTGGTGTGTGTTACACTGGTCCTGTGGTTTGTGTAACACTGGTCCTATGGTGTGTGTTACACTGGTCCTGTGGTGTGTGTTACACTGGTCCTATGGTGTGTGTTACACTGGTCCTATGGTGTGTGTTACACAGGCCTATGGTGTGTGTTACACTGGTCCGATGGTGTGTGTTACACTGGTCCTATGGTGTGTGTTACACTGGTCCTATGGTGTGTGTTACACTGGTCCGGTGGTGTGTGTTACACTGGTCCTATGGTGTGTGTTACACCGGTCTTGTGGTGTGTGTTACACTGGTCCTATGGTGTGTGTTACACTGATCCTATGGTGTGTGTTACACTGGTCCTATGGTGTGTGTTACACTGGTCCTATGGTGTGTGTTACACTGATCCTATGGTGTGTGTTACACTGGTCCTATGGTGTATGTTACACTGGTCCTGTGGTGTGTGTTACACTGGTCCTGTGGTTTGTGTTACACTGGTCCTATGGTGTGTGTTACACTGGTCGTATGGTGTGTGTTACACTGGTCCTATGGTGTGTGTTACACTGGTCCTGTGGTGTGTGTTACACTGGTCCTGTGGTGTGTGTTACACTGGTCCTGTGGTGTGTGTTACACTGGTCCTATGGTGTGTGTTACACTGGTCCTATGGTGTGTGTTACACTGGTCCTATGGTGTGTGTTACACTGGTCCTATGGTGTGTGTTACACTGGTCCTGTGGTGTGTGTTACACTGGTCCTATGGTGTGTGTTACACTGGTCCTGTGATGTGTGTTACACTGGTCCTATGGTGTGTGTTACACTGGTCCGATGGTGTGTGTTACACTGGTCCTATGGTGTGTGTTACACTGGTCCTGTGGTGTGTGTTACACTGGTCCTATGGTGTGTGTTACACTGGTCCTATGGTGTGTGTTACACTGGTCCTATGGTGTGTGTTACACTGGTCCTGTGATGTGTGTTACACTGATCCTATGGTGTATGTTGCACTGATCCTATGGTGTGTGTTACACTGATCCTATGGTGTGTGTTACACTGGTCCTATGGTATGTGTTACACTGATCCTATGACGTGTGTTACACTGATCCTATGGTGTGTGTTACACTGATCCTATGGTGTGTGTTACACTGGTCTTATGGTGTGTGTTACACTGGTCCTATGGTGTGTGTTACACTGGTCCTATGAGTGGTGTGTGTTACACTAATCCTATGAGTGGTGTGTGAAACACTGGTCCTATGAGTGATGTGTGACACACTGGTCCTGTGGTGTGTGTTACACTGGTCCCGTGGTGTGTGTTACACTGGTCCTGTGGTGTGTGTTACACTGGTCCTGTGGTGTGTGTTACACTGGTCCTATGGTGTGTGTTACACTGGTCCTATGGTGTGTGTTACACTGGTCCTATGGTGTGTGTTACACTGGTCCATTGGTGTGTGTTACACTGGTCCTATGGTGTGTGTTACACTGGTCCTATGGTGTGTGTTACACTGGTCCTATGGTGTGTGTTACACTAATCCTATGAGTGGTGTGTGACACACTGATCCTATGAGTGATGTGTGACACACTGGTCCTATGAGTGGTGTGTGTTACACTGGTCTTATGAATAGTGTGTAATACATTGGTCCTATGAGTGATGTGTTTTACACTGGTCCTATGAGTGGTGTGTGTTACACTGGTCCTATGAGTGGTGTGTGTTACACTGGTCTTAGGAGTGGTGTGTGACGCACTGGTCCTATGAGTGATGTGTGACACACTGCTCCTGTGAGTGGTGTGTGTTACACTGGTCCTGTGGTGTGTGTTACACTGGTCCTGTGGTGTGTGTTCCACTGGTCCTGTGGTGTGTGTTACACTGGTCCTGTGGTGTGTGTTACACTGGTCCTGTGGTGTGTGTTACACTGGTCCTATGGTGTGTGTTACACTGGTCATATGGTGTGTGTTACACTGGTCCTATGAGTGGTGTGTGTTACACTAATCCTATGAGTGGTGTGTGTTACACTGGTCCTATGGTGTGTGTTACACTGGTCCTGTGGTGTGTGTTACACTGGTCCTATGGTGTGTGTTACACTGGTCCTGTGGTGTGTGTTACACTGGTCCTATGGTGTGTGTTACACTGGTCCTATGGTGTGTGTTACACTGGTCCTATGGTGTGTGTTACACTGGTCCTGTGGTGTGTGTTACACTGGTCCTGTGATGTGTGTTACACTGGTCCTATGGTGTGTGTTACACTGGTCCTATGGTGTGTGTTACACTGGTCCTATGGTGTGTGTTACACTGGTCCTGTGATGTGTGTTACACTGATCCTATGGTGTGTGTTACACTGGTCCTATGGTGTGTGTTACACTGGTCCTATGGTATGTGTTACACTGATCCTATGGTGTGTGTTACACTGATCCTATGGTGTGTGTTACACTGGTCCTATGGTATGTGTTACACTGATCCTATGATGTGTGTTACACTGATCCTATGGTGTGTGTTACACTGATCCTATGGTGTGTGTTACACTGGTCCTATGGTGTGTGTTACACTGGTCCTATGGTGTGTGTTACACTGGTCCTATGAGTGGTGTGTGTTACACTAATCCTATGAGTGGTGTGTGACACACTGGTCCTATGAGTGATGTGTGACACACTGGTCCTGTGGTGTGTGTTACACTGGTCCTATGGTGTGTGTTACACTGGTCCTATGGTGTGTGTTACACTGGTCCTGTGGTGTGTGTTACACTGGTCCTGTGGTGTGTGTTACACTGGTCCTATGGTGTGTGTTACACTGGTCCTCTGGTGTGTGTTACACTGGTCCTATGGTGTGTGTTACACTGGTCCTATGGTGTGTGTTCCACTGGTCCTGTGATTTGTGTTACACTGATCCTATGGTGTGTATTGCACTGATCCTATGGTGTGTGTTGCACTGATCCTATGGTGTGTGTTACACTGGTCCTATGGTGTGTGTTACACTGATCCTATGATGTGTGTTACACTGATCCTATGGTGTGTGTTACACTGATCCTATGGTGTGTGTTACACTGGTCCTATGGTGTGTGTTACACTGGTCCTGTGGTGTGTGTTACACTGGTCCTATGGTGTGTGTTACACTGATCCTATGGTGTGTGTTACACTGGTCCTATGGTGTGTGTTACACTGGTCCTATGGTGTGTGTTACACTGGTCCTATGGTGTGTGTTACACTGGTCCTGTGGTGTGTGTTACACTGGTCCTGTGGTGTGTGTTACACTGGTCCTATGGTGTGTGTTACACTGGTCCTATGGTGTGTGTTACACTGGTCCTATGGTGTGTGTTACACTGGTCCTATGAGTGGTGTGTGTTACACTAATCCTATGAGTGGTGTGTGTTACACTGGTCCTATGGTGTGTGTTACACTGGTCCTGTGGTGTGTGTTACACTGGTCCTGTACTGTGTGTTACACTGGTCCTATGGTGTATGTTACACTGGTCCTGTGGTGTGTGTTACACTGGTCCTATGGTGTGTGTTACACTGGTCCTATGGTGTGTGTTACACTGATCCTATGGTGTGTGTTACACTGGTCCTATGGTGTGTGTTACACTGATCCTATGGTGTGTGTTACACTGGTCCTTTGGTGTGTGTTACACTGGTCCTTTGGTGTGTGTTACACTGGTCCTGTGGTGTGTGTTACACTGGTCCTGTGGTGTGTGTTACACTGATCCTGTGCTGTGTGTTACACTGGTCCTATGGTGTGTGTTACACTGGTCCTATGGTGTGTGTTACACTGATCCTATGGTGTGTGTTACACTGGTCCTATGGTGTGTGTTACACTGGTCCTGTGGTGTGTGTTACACTGTTTCTGTGGTGTGTGTTACACTGGTCCTGTGGTGTGTGTTACACTGGTCCTATGGTGTGTGTTACACTGGTCCTATGGTGTGTGTTACACTGGTCCTATGGTGTGTGTTACACTGGTCCTATGGTGTGTGTTACACTGGTCCTATGGTGTGTGTTACACTGGTCCTATGAGTGGTGTGTGTTACACTAATCCTATGAGTGGTGTGTGTTACACTGGTCCTATGGTGTGTGTTACACTGGTCCTATGGTGTGTGTTACACTGGTACTATGGTGTGTGTTACACTGGTCCTATGGTGTGTGTTACACTGGTCCTATGGTGTGTGTTACACTGGTCCTATGGTGTGTGTGTTACACTGGTCTTATGAGTGGTGTGTGTTACACTGGTCCTGTGGTGTGTGTTACATTGGTCCTTTTGTGTGTGTTACACTGGTCCTATGGTGTGTGTTACACTGGTCCTATGGTGTGTGTTACACTGGTCCTATGGTGTGTGTTACACTGGTCCTATGGTGTGTGTTACACTGGTCCTATGGTGTGTGTTACACTGGTCCTATGAGTGCTGTGTGTTACACTAATCCTATGAGTGGTGTGTGTTACACTGGTCCTATGGTGTGTGTTACACTGGTCCTATGGTGTGTGTTACACTGGTCCTATGGTGTGTGTTACACTGGTCCTATGGTGTGTGTTACACTGGTCCTATGGTGTGTGTTACACTGGTCCTATGGTGTGTGTGTTACACTGGTCCTATAGTTAGTGTGTGTTACACTGGTCTTATGAGTGGTGTGTGTTACACTGGTCCTATGAGTGGTGTGTGTTACACTAATCCTATGAGTGGTGTGTGACACACTGCTCCTATGAGTGGTGTGTGTTACACTGGTCTTATGAGTGGTGTGTGTTACACTGGTCCTATGAGTGGTGTGTGTTACACTAATCCTATGAGTGATATGTGACACACTGCCCCTATGATGTGTGTTACACGGGTCCTATGAGTGGTGTGTGTTACACTGGTCCTATGAGTGGTTTGTGTTACACTGGTCCTACGAGTTGTGTGTGTTACACTGGTCCTACGAGTGGTGTGTGTTACACTGGTCCTACGAGTGGTGTGTGTTACACTGGTCCTACGAGTGGTGTGTGTTACACTGGTCCTATGAGTGGTGTGTGTTACACTGGTCCTACGAGTGGTGTGTGTTACACTGGTCCTACGAGTGGTGTGTGTTACACTGGTCCTACGAGTGGTGTGTGTTACACTGGTCCTATGAGTGGTGTGTGTTACACTGGTCCTATGAGTGACTAAGACCTGTGAAAGGTCAGGTTCCTTTAATCAATCAAGCGTCTCTGTCACGTTGTCCTCCTGGTTCTGTCCGGCTGCTTTAAGTGCAGTTTGCTGGTCATCTGAATCAGTAGCACTCCTTTCTGTCATCAACATATCAAGTCAGTCACCAGGCTGGATTGGGATTCTATTAAACCAACTAACTCACAGAAGCACACCAATATTCTTGATCACTATTTAATCATTATATGAGATTTACAAATAATGCTTATTACGTTCCAAAAGGCTTTATTTTCAATTTTCAGGTCTACAATTGCGTGAAAATGCTAAAAGCAGATGATGGAGATGGAGAATATCAGTTATTCATGATTCCTTCAGAAATCAGCTCAATCTGTTCACATGATGTAGTTTATAGAATCATTTACTGTCTGGTCCGTGGTATATTAACACACCTTTAGTGGGCCTCAGCTCCAAACCCTATAATTCATATCCATTTAAATATCAAGCTATACAAATACAAATGATATAACATGAAAGGAAACTCTGCAACCCTTAAAGCATAACAACAACAAAAATATTCACTAAGACTCTTTTCAATATCCATTTTGCTGATGACAAATTTTTTCTTACATCTTTTCTTCGACGATGTAAAGAAATCATGGTGCTGCTACTTCTTTTACTTGTTGGCAGAAATGTCGTATGGCTGGCTGTCAAGCACAAGGAGACATGGCTGTGATGTATGCATCAGCATGGTTCATTTTCCAAACCTTCAAACAGCGATGTGTTTAAGTGTAAAGATGTTTGCATGAGACTGGAGATAACCAAATAATGTAATGGCCAGACTGGGAATCCAGGACTGACATGTCTGTCGGTTCTCAGTTATCCAGGTCATGGTTATCATATGTCCTCTGCAGAGGACCAACAGAGTGTATGTTTATGTGTGGATATTATAAACATCCTGAATTAGATCAGTCACATACATAAAGATTCACACAAAAATGGCCCAACGATTTGACTTATGGGCGTAAGTGAGGGAGACAATCAATCAATCAATCAACTTTTATTTATATAGCGCTTAATCACATCTGAAGACATTTCAAAGCGCTTTACAGATAGAAAGCCAACAATGCCCTCCAGAGCAGCATAAGTGACGGTGGGGGGGGGGACTCCCTCATATCAGGGTTATATCACAAAGAACACTTTTTTCACCCGGCTCCGGATCGATGTCCTCCAGGGCGGCTGTTTGTTCCCCCTACCACCAGCACGCCTGTGCTTGTCTGGGGGCAGGCTTCACCGATCGTGTGCCACCCGGGGTCCACCGGACGCTCTCCCTGCTCCAACAGCGCTCCTGGTGGCCGTCCATGGCTGCAGAAGTGTGAGCCTCTGTCGCCTCATGCTCAGTCTCTGCCTGGAACAAGCCCTGCCATCAAAGCCCAGCGGGTCTTCTGCACCGCTTGCCCATTCCCCCTCAACCACGGTCTCACATCGCAGTGGATTTTGTCACGTCTTCCACCATCGGAAGGTAACGTCACCATCCTGACCATAGTTGATCGCTCCTCTAAGGTAGATCAATTTGTTCCCCTCCCTGAACTCCCCACGGCCTTAGAGACCACTAACCTCCTGGTTCAGCATGTTTCCAGGCGTCACGGGATCCCCATGGACATCATATCAGATAGGGGTCCGCAGTAGGGGTCCTCTCAAGTGTGAAAGGCTTTCTGTCAGGCGGTGGGGACCCACCTCCCGTGGGTGGAGTACGCCCACAACTCCCTGATTAGCACCGACACAGGTACTGTATGTCCCTGTTCATGGTGACCTCAGGGTACCAGCCCCTCTGTTTCCCAGTCAGGAGTGGCAGTTCAGTCCATCCAGGCCCAATTCTGCAGGGTCCAGCGGGTCTGGAGGGAGACACGAGCAGCCCTGGGTAGGACGGTTGAGTGCAGTTGGCGCCTGGCTGACCGGTGGAGGATCCCAGCTCCGGACTACCATGTGGGGCAAAGAGTCCAGCATTCTGCACAAGACCTGCCTCTGGAAGTGGACTCCAGTCAAATGGCTTCTCGGTTCATTGGACCCTTCCCCATCGACTGGATCATTAACCCATTACTTTGTAAGTCTAGCTTTTCATTTGAAGGTGATTTTCTGTCACTGCTTTGTGCTTAAAACACTTCTTTGCTCTTGTACTCTACATCTGGGGTCCTGACCTTGCTTTTGCTTCGCGGCACATAACACCACAATGTTCATGGAGATGTTCACCAACATCAAGATTGAAGACAATTCAGGTCAGGTTGAAAGTTAGAGCAGCAATGCAGACTATAGACCAACTGTAAGAAAACTCAGAGCCTGCCTGTTAGTTCATATTTATTAATTATTGACAGGGTTGTCCACCTGTAGGAGACAAATTATGTATTGGGTCTTGGGATGATTGGTGCTCAGCTATAAGTAGGAACCAATGCTGGCTGGGTTAGGCTTCTGACTGGAAGCATCATGAGTATTTGAATGCTGAACCCTGAACTCTGAATGTTTTACCATTTGTGTCAGATTTTTAACAACCATGCAGCGCATCAGCACATCATTCACTTAGGTGCAGTGGAAAACCTCAGGGACCTAAAGCTTAGCTTAACCTCTACAGATTTTGACCCAGCCTGTTCCCAAATACTTGTTCTGTCCCCTTCTTGAATTTTGTTTTAGCTTGCAAACCCTGTCCAGGATTTTTCTTTGCCCTCCCTGGATTCAGTCTGGTTCACACCCCCACCAAAGCTCTCAAGACTACCTGAAAGATTATTATCTTTTGAACGCTGCATTTGAATTTGACTGCAACACTCCTGACACAAATAAATTTAGAATAATTTGTAAAATATTATCAATGGTTATACAAATTACAGTACTTCAACTGATCCAACATGAAGAGTGAGATCCAGCAAACAGGAGAGTAATCTAATTAGAGTGTCATTTTGAGATAAGACATGCACTTTGAAATCCATTGACCCAAAAATGCTAAAACAAAACCAATATTTCAACAAAGTTACATAAGTTTTTTTCCCAGTCGGAATATATTAGCAGATTTTCACACAGGCCTTGCACACCACCGAAGGCGAGTCATCACAATCAGATTTGCTCTGTAATCCTTGTTCTGATTTCTCTGTCTTTGAATGAACACATATTGACTTTGCAGACTTCCGCATTAGAAGCAGAGATGACCTTTGACTACAAGTGTCAATATAATTTCTTTACCTTCAGTATATTTATTTTCTAGACCTTTGAGGGATCAAACAGTCATGATCCCGCCAGCCATATGCATATCTGCTCTAATCTGGTGGGAGGGACAAGCAAGATTTTGGCGCCTTGTTTTGATGACACTCATTCTGGGACCTTTAGTCATAAGCCAGTCTGCCAAATGGCATTACATGTTTCCTTTCCCAATTTATTTGCTTGCTCTCTTATCTGCAACATGAGAGGACCAGACAACCCCCCATCAGAAGACGAATGATAATTGTCAGCCTTTCCAGGAAGATACAGATGCAGGTGAGGGAAATGGACTGGCATTTATTCCCCCATTAGTGTTATTGGTCAATATGAAATGACAAAGAAATGGCATGGAGGCCACAGACACCTGGACACAATCTAACTGCTGCACTAGTGAAGCGGTGTGTAAACCCCAAACTCAGCAAACACATCTCTTTAATCAATTCCATATTGAAGTTCAGTTTTTTTTAGCCTCATCTAAATTAGATGTCACATTCACTGAAATATGAAAGTAAAGTGGGACATGCCTGAATGTTCCCTCAAGTCACACTTATCACTAACCCTAACCCCCCCACACCCCACACCCAGCAACAGCCCTCAGTTATCACGTTCCATCACACTTACCTATATAAATGCTAATTGCTGTGTCTACACAATGTCAGACATTCCCTGCACATGCTAATAATATGTGATGGTCTCATGAAGCTGCAGCCGTGTGCGTCACCACACGGATGAATGACAGTGGTGAGAAACCGCTCATTTGTCCACACCTGTCCACACTGTACTGCATCACAGTGTGGACAGGTCCATCTGGTGGAGTGACTGCCCTGAAGACTGACCTCCACTGGTGTTACAGTGGTTTGACCATTACAAACTACACGCCATGTTCCTGTCTGTAAAGGTCGGATCACTTCCTGTTATGAGAAAAAGAAGTTCCTGTCTTTAGTTATCCCCCCAATGCAGATGCTGCTCATGCTGCAGTGTCTGATTGGTCCTGACCCGCTGTGTGGGCAGGAGATGAAAACACGCCTGAGCCCAGTTTTCAGTTCCCACTCTGAAGTAGCATGGCAGTGTCAAAGCGCACATCTCTTCCTCTTCTTAATAAAAATGCAAATTAAGTGATGACATCATGCCCCAATGCCTGACCGGATGCCGATGATGTCAATGCTGCAGGGTCTCTGGGAGGAAATGATCGCGTTTCAATCAATCAATCAATCAATCAATCATTATCACATTAAGGGTACTCAATGAGCAAAGCATGTTTTTGTGGTTGGGTGTCAAAGTTGATATGTTGATGACCTTTCCTGGCACAGGAGTTTGATAACCTGGCCTTATTAAGCGCTATATGAACAAAACTTGATTGATTGATTTATTGATTATTACATCCCACTTCAAAGCGGTGATATATTGTAATTGTCAGCATTGTCCATCCGTCTGTCCGCCAGTGTGAGTAAGACCATGGATCAAAGCTTTGATCTTTGGTCTATGAAAGTAGGTCAGAGAACTAGCTTTGATCTATGACCCATGAAAGCAGGTCAGGGTAAAATTTTGAATTCTGGGGTGTCGCAGGATGTTAGTCTGTGACCGCAAGGGGTCTAGTTTAGTATAGTTTTCAGCAAATGTTTCATTTTAATTCTTCATAAACTCATGTTACCATTTCCGGTTGACATTGTGTATTATTTTATCACTGTGTATTATTTTATCACTGTGTATTATTTTATCATTGT
Organism: Antennarius maculatus; assembly: GCA_013358685.1. NCBI lineage: Eukaryota > Metazoa > Chordata > Actinopteri > Lophiiformes > Antennariidae > Antennarius > Antennarius maculatus. Next base: position 1,101,126 of record CM023616.1, read on the forward strand.
GTATTATTTTATCATTGTGTATTATTTTATCACTGTGTATTATTTTATCATTGTGTATTATTTTATCATTGTGTATTATTTTATCACTGTGTATTATTTTATCACTGTGTATTATTTTATCATTGTGTATTATTTTATCATTGTGTATTATTTTATCACTGTGTATTATTTTATCATTGTGTATTATTTTATCACTGTGTATTATTTTATCACTGTGTATTATTTTATCATTGTGTATTATTTTATCACTGTGTATTATTTTATCATTGTGTATTATTTTATCATTGTGTATTATTTTATCACTGTGTATTATTTTATCATTGTGTATTATTGTATCACTGTGTATTATTTTATCACTGTGTATTATTTTATCATTGTGTATTATTTTATCATTGTGTATTATTTTATCACTGTGTATTATTTTATCACTGTGTATTATTTTATCATTGTGTATTATTTTATCACTGTGTATTATTTTATCACTGTGTATTATTTTATCACTGTGTATTATTTTATCACTGTGTATTATTTTATCACTGTGTATTATTTTATCATTGTGTATTATTTTATCACTGTGTATTATTTTATCATTCTATCCAGTCTGACTGAATTTCATTTAATCTACATGTCTTATAGGCTGGTCAGTGAGATGTAAATTAAGTAAACGCTTAATAATTTTCACTTCACTTCCCAGATTCACTTTCCTCATAGTGATTTTTTTCCAAATGATTTCCCCCCGTGCCAGGTCGGGCTGGACAGTAGAGGTTAACACATTGATTGGAGGACTGGCAGCTCCCCATGTGGTTGTTTGGAGAGCTCAGCCTTGACTAATGAGTGTGGCCTGGGGTGCAGTGATGGAGCAGCTGGCTTCCATTGGGACGCTCAGTGCCGCTGGACATCCAGACTGGACGCCCCTGGTGAACATCTCACGCTGCAGACACTTCTGAGAAAGTCAACCACATTTACTTCCCCCCACCCCCTGCTGCTCCTGTTTGTGTGTTTGCTTGTGTATGTGCTTGGTCATGCTTATGTTCCAGTACAAATAGATGGATGTGTGTTTCATTGCTAACATATGGTTTATGTTGTGCTTGGAGTAGCAATTCAAAATTTTGAGGTTAATGCAAATGCTTTTTAACGATACATCTGCTTCTTATTTTGATTTCAAAACATTTTTTACAATAGTTTGCCAGCAGTGTTTTTTGCTGTACATGCAAACTTTGCAAATTAAATGGGAACAAAAAGTGTTCATGAGAGGATGAACTGCTCCGTGTTCTACAGTCTGCTCATGTACTTTGTCTTCATGGTAACAAGAGCTGATGGCTTCATGTGTCTACAATTTATTGTCCACATGTTGAAAAATGTTTGTGTGGCTCTGTGATGAGCTGGAGGCGTGTCCAGGGACCGTAATTGTTTCATCTTCAGAAAGATTAATGAATGGACTAAATGTTTGACCCCCAATGAGCTGGTGTCAGTCAATAAACTGTATTTATAAAGTGCTTAATCACGTCAACAGACATTTCAAAGCGCTTTAACAGACAGAGAAACCCAACTGAACCCTCCAGAGCATAAACAACAAGGGTGGGGAAAAACTCCCTCATTGAGGAAGAAACTCCGGGCAGGACCCAGACCCTGGGGAGCAGTCATCCGCCTTGACTGGTTGGGTGGAAAAGAAATAAAAGGAAGATAAGAACAGCGTCAGAGAGAGAGAGACAGAGAGAGAGTCAGATAGTCCAGATAGAGTCAGTGTCTTTATGGTTATACAGTAATCCCTCCCTTTAAAATACCGTAAATAATAAAATAAATAGATCGTCACTATACCATTTCTTACGGGTGTTCCTGGAACTCATTAACTACGAGTAACGAGGGATTACTGTAATTAGGCCAGTTGGTGCAGGCGCTGAATTGGGGACCAGAAAGCTGTGTTCACCAACTCCTGGGTTGTTGTCTTCATACATGTTCATACAGTGAGTCTGGATGTTGAGTCTCCACCAGTGTAGGTCAATAAGAAAAGGAACATAGCATCCTAAGCTGCCATTATTGTAAAATTTGTGAAAAAGAAAAGTTTTTAGTCTAGTCTTAAATAGTGAGAGGGTGTCTGCCTCCTGAACTGAGGGAGGAAGGTGGTTCCACAACAGAGGGGCTTGATAGCTAAAGGCTCTAGCCCCCGTCCTACTTTTGTAGATTCTAGGAACCACCAGTAGGCCAGTGTGTTGCAGGGTAATGGTCAGAACCTGGTCTCTGGTACTGGTCCTGGTGTCTTCAGTGACTTTTTGGGGCAGCCTGAAAACAGTGTGTTACAGTAATCTAGTCTGGAAGTGATGAAAGCGTGGATTAATTCCGTTTTAAAATATGCCTGTTCAAAGCTGTTTAAATCAATCCACTGGACTTTAAGAAAGTTCCTCCTCTCATCCAAGAGACTTCTTCAGTTCTGAAGGTGGCTGGTCTTGTCCCAACTTATTAACCCTGTGGGGTGTGGTCAGTTTATTTACCCTGTGGGGTGTGGTCAGTTTATTAGCCCTGAGGGGTGTGGTCAGTTTATTAGCCCTGTGGGGTGTGGTCAGTTTATTATCCCTGTGGGGTGTGGTCAGTTTATTAGCCCTGTGGGGTGTTGTCAGTTTATTAGCCCTGAGGGGTGTGGTCAGTTTATTAGCCCTGTGGGGTGTGGTCAGTTTATTAGCCCTGTGGGGTGTGGTCAGTTTATTAGCCCTGTGGGGTGTGGTCAGTTTATTAGCCCTGTGGGGTGTGGTCAGTTTATTAGCCCTGTGGGGTGTGGTCAGTTTATTAGCCCTGTGGGGTGTGGTCAGTTTATTAGCCCTGTGGGGTGTGGCCTTTGTTTATTAATGAGGGTCATTAACATGAGACATCACCTGGGTTCATCTGCTGAGACTTTAGTACAGGTTGACCAGTTAGTCTGTAGCTTGTAGTCGGCAATGTGAATTAGTGAGTAAAGAGTAAATTGTTAATATTTATATCATATGTTAATATGTATATCATGTGTTACATACTGTATGTTCATATATATGTATTTTTTCAGTATAATGTACCCCCCCCCCCTGCTGCCGCAATCACGCAAATTTCCCCACTGTTGGAGTAATAAAGGTCTATGTAATCTAAGACGATCTAATTCATTGTAATGTAATGTAATCTAAAACGTCCATACAATCCCCTAAATTGCCAGGACACATCAGGTACTTCTTGGGGGGGTCTGTATTCATTCAGCATAACAGATTTGTAGGGCAGATGAGCATCCAAGTTGAAAAGTTGAAAATACTGACTTGAAGGCTAATTCAAGCTTCTCAAGCGAATATCCTCCAGAAAAATAGGCCAGGAGCTGCTGCATCTCAGCAATATGCTCCACCAATACGCAGCCGAATTACACTTAGATTCCTCTTGGAGTCTTCAGATAAATTAAGCAGGATAAAACTCTCAAATTGTTGTACAAAATTTCTAAATATTACATTTAGTATCTATCAAATCTCTATCAAGAAAAACAGAAGAAGATGTGTCAGAATTTATACAAAAATAAAGTTCATACAGTTTTCAGAGATGAATTGAAGACATGTGGCTCCGCTGCTTTCACACAACATGTCCATGTAGATGGTATTAAAATACTGATACTAACAGAAACAAGTAGTAATAGTCACCTGTGATTTCACCTTATATTTTCCAGTGGTTTATATTCAAACTAAGGGATCCTCATGACTTTCTTTTTCAGGTAAATGACTGCATGTATTAAAATATCCACAGTTGTTTCCGGTCATCGTTCTGTGCAATCAGCAGGGATTTGGAACTGTTCTGAGGAGGACCACAGGAAGTCTACCAATTTGACCCGAAGGCAGACCTTCAGTCAGTGACACACATGAAGCTATTAATACACGCAGTGGAGCGGGTTAGTGCATCCGTGTACACGCGTGTGTACCACTGACATATTCTATATGTCGTCAAGGGCGCTTATGAAAGCATGATTATTCACTTTTATGTAAATACATTTATTAATTTTCACATGTTGATATGATCAGCTTTGGACTAGAGTTCTTCATCTGGTCTTGATGGGTAGATTCACTCATACATTCATTTATCAAAGCAATGATAAGCAGACAGCGTTCAATTTAATTGTTCGTTCTGTGAATAATGAAGTAATGGAGTAAAAGATAGTATTGCTGCTGGTACACTTTTATGCTCCAAAGTTATAATTAATCTGATATATAGGCTTAATATTTTTTTTTAATGTTGTCTTTGAAAACCCAGTTGTGTACAGATTACACTGGAAGCATTAAGTACACATGTTTTTGAGCTGCAGAAACTCAAATGTAGTCTTTTATGATTACATAAAACAGTTATCATGACTGACCATATACTGAAGGAACGCACCACAGCGTTCATTATTTTGCACTCAATTATTCAAATGTTATTCGTAACAGCACAAATTCACGAGGATTTTACAGTCCAGTTAAGTTACAAATCTTAGAGAAATTACAAAAGATAAAATGGATAAAAGAAAGAGAAGCACGGATAAGAAAACCCTCTCCTTAGGATACGTACCCACGCAGTAGATATATAACGACAGGACGTGGTGGTGCATCGTAGCAAACTGAAGCAGTAACACTTCAGTTTACTGAAGCTGATGATTCTCAGCCTTCTTCTGTTGATTCCAGTGATAAAGATGAAGTCATAATGGTGAGTGGTGCTTCGTAACCATTCTCTGGCCTCCTTGCTGCAGACATTATGAACGGTTGGGCCGCTTGACTCCCAGGCTTATAATAAATTCCACTTTATTAGACTGATAATCTGAACCTAAATTAATTTCTCATGTTTGTCCACACCCCCGTCTTTGGTGGTAGCAGGTGGCAGTGTGAAGATCTGTAGTTAAAATGTGTGGGAGGGGGCAGGCATTACACGGTACAGTGGACTGTTTGTTTGTTTGTTTGTTTGTTTGTTTGTTTGTTTGTTTGTTTGTTTGTTTGTTTGTTTGTTTGTTTGTTTGTTGCTGCTACCATAAAACAACCAGGCCCCGGTGGAAAACCTTTTCAGGTGACTACGTCATGAAACTGATCAAGAGAATGACAAGAACGGCTGTTTGAAGAAACTGAAAATATAAAACACGTTTTGAGTTATTTTACATTTTTTTCTACATAATTCCATAAGTGTTCATTCATAGTTTTATGCATTCAGGGACAATCTATTGATGTAAATAGTTGGGAAAATAAAGAAAAGCATTAATCCAGGTGTGTGTCAATATTTTTGACTGGTTGTGTGCAAAGGGCTTAAATTGTATGTCCTATTATGTCAAGAATAAAAGACTAAACCTTTCAGCAGAAACACATATCAGTAATTATCCTCCACTACCCATGGAGATGCACCGCACCAATGATCAGGTTTAAAAACCTACAACTCAAAGGCAGAAGCTGCAGTATGTTAGGATTGTAAGCTTGTTGAGGGTGAGGTGAACAATCAGATGGTATCAGCAGTAGGACATATTCTGTCTGTATCAGCACTGATTGGGCTAAACTGTCATCCCATAGTTCAGGTCTGGAGAACAGGCATAATGATAGCCATCCTGTAATCAATGGCAGTGGTGATGGAGCCAATCTCCTCCTTTCTCCCACATCCTCGTAGAAAGCAGCAGCTTCCTCTCCCGTAGACGATCTGACCGTTTTATCTCCATTAGAGAGCAGATTATCTGTCAGGCTGGATGTAGACGTGCTCACAGAAAGAACTGGACTCTGGAGAGGCTGCTGTTCCATCAGTATGGGGGTCTGACCTCCAAGCAGTGGTCAGTGTTGGTGAAATAACACTGTCATCTCCTGCATGTTACTGTAAGTTAGACCCAGAAACAGATTAGAATTCATGGACATGGGCACCATGGACTCGTCTATCCAGTCAGGATAGACGAGTCCATGGTGCCTTGCTCAAGGGCACCTCGACAGTGCTCTGAAGATGACCAGGAGCCTCTCCAGCTGCCAGTTCACACTCCTAAATTTTTGGTCCATGTGGGTCATGAACCAGCGACCTTCCCATCCCATTACTTAGTGGACTGAGCTACTGCTGCCCCACAACTACGACTGGCAGCGGTGGGATTCGAACCCACGGCCCCAGAGAGACTGGAGCCTTAATTCAGGGCCTTAGACCGCTCGGCCACGCTACCTGTGTATCTTCTTCTCCTTTGGGCTTTTCCCTTCAGGGGTCTCCACAGCCAATCAGTGTCCTCCATCTAACCCTGTCCTTTGCATCCTCTTCTCTCACACCAACTACCTTCATGTCCTCTTTCACTACATCCATAAACCTCCTCTTTGGTCTTCCTCTAGGCCTCATGCCTGGCAGTTCAAAACTCAGCATCCTTCTACCAATATATTCACTATCTCTCCTCTGGACATGTCCAAACCATCTCAGTCTGGCCTCTCTGACTTTATCTCCAAAACCTCTAACATGTGCTGTCCCTCTGATGTACTCATTCCTGATCCTATCCTTCCTGGTCACTCCCAGAGAGAACCTCAGCATCTTCATCTCTGCTACCTCCAGCTCTGTCTCCTGTCTTTTCCTCGGTGACACTGTCTCTAGACCAAACAACATCGCTGGTCTCACCACAGTTTTGTACACCTTTAGTTTCAGCCAAAATGAAAAGAAAGGTGTACAAAAAAGCGGTGAGACCAGTGATGTAGCCACGCTACCTGTGTATGTTATATGTTACATACTGTATGTCATAAGGCACGCTGGCACAGGAGGTAGTGTTGTTGGCTCAACATGAAGTCCTTGGTTCGGTTCCACCTGGGCCTTTCTGTGCAGAGCTTCCTTGTTCTCCTTATGTCTGTCGTTCTGTCTGGGTTCTCTAGTTTCCCCCCACCTCCACCCCAAAACATGCAATTTAGGTGAACTGAGTTCATCACTGACAAACTCCTCAAAAAAACAAATGCAAATTTTTCTACTACTAACTCAACTTCTTCCCTGGAGTCTCTGTGCTCTATGTCCTCACAGGTTTTTCTTAAGTTCACCCCTCATCCACCCATCTGCTATGGACATGCTCCCCCCATCCCACCAGTACCACCCCTCACCTAACCATCGGCTGGGGTCCGGCTTCCTTTTTTCTCCGCGCCACCATACTGTTCCACCCCTCATCCGCCCATCCGCTGTGGACCATCCGCTGTGGACCATCTGCTGTGGACCTTCTCCTCCAAGCCCACCAGTACCACCCCTCATCTATCCATCAGCTGGGGTCCTGCTTCCTTTCTTCCTCCGTGCCGCCATACAGTCATCCACACAGCTGTAATTGTGCCTTGACTTTAGCAATGGGAAACATAACCTTAACCATATTGACACTGACTCTATCTGGACTATCTGTCACTCTCTCTCTGTCTCTCTCTCTCTGACCCTGTTCTTATCTTTCTTTTATTTCTTTTCCACCCAACCGGTCAAGGTAGATGGTCGCCCAAAAGAATCTGGGTCCTGTCCATAGTTTCTTCCTCAATGAGTGAGTTTTTCCCACCACTGTCATTTATGCTCTGGAGAGTTCAGTTGGGTTTCTCTGTCTGTTAAAGTGCTTTGAAATGTCTGTTGCCATGATTAAACACTACATAAATAAAACTTGATTGATTGATTGATTGATCGATCGATCGATCGATCGATCTTTCCAGGAAAGTGATCAGTCAAAAAGCACTGAGGCCTTACACGTCAAATCCACTTTTTTAATCATTTCCTGGGGTCTCGGTCCTTCCTAATAAAGGCTTTGATAGAGTCATAGACCTGACAACTTGTTATATCAATGAAAAGTATTATGGTGAAAAAGTGTTTTTCTTCCCAGCTTGGTTTTTTGAAACACTGACTCACCAAAAGGACACAGACATCATTTTCTGGAAATCATTGACAAATGAACTTTCAGAATATTATAATCAATGTATTTTTTCAAGCATTAGCATTTCAGGTAAAGGTTAACACTTCATGACTGACAGATTTTTCATTTCGCTGTGCTCTAACAAAAACAACTCAGAAACTTCCTGACTTCTGTTACTTTGATGGAAGCCGAGTGATAATGATCTGTCTGTTCTGACTGGCCTCTCTGCCTCATCCCTGCATTAAAGGGCTGAAACACAAATGCTTATATTCAATTATTAGTTGTCACCATGCTGTAAAACTCCGATGCAATGATTGAATGAAGCCTCGCTGTTTTAGGCAGCAGAATGTGGATTTACATTGACTTGCTGGAATATACAGGACTCTTTGGTTTGCTGCCTGCAACACAACAGAGTGACTGACGTACTTTCCTT
>CM023616.1:1114383-1116883 GCA_013358685.1 Antennarius maculatus
TCTACCTGAACCCTAACCCTAACTCTAACCCTACCCTAACCCTAACTCTACCCTAATCCTAACGCTAACCCTAACTCCACCATAACCGTAACGCTAACCCAACTCTACCCTAATGCTAACACTAACCCTAACACTACCCTAACGCTAACCCTAACTCTAACCCTAACTCTAAACCTAATCCTAACCCCTAACCACAAACCCTAACCCTTAACTCTACCCTAACCCTAACGCTAACCCTAACATTACCCTAACCCTAACGCTAACCCTAATCCTAACCCCTAACCCTAACATTAACCCCTAAACCCTAACTTAACCCCTAACCCTAACCCTAACTCTAACCTTAACCCTAACCCTAACCCTAACCTTAACCTTAACCCTAACTCTACTCCTAACCCTAACCTTAATCCTAACCCTAACTCTAACCCTAACATTAAGCCTAACCCAAACCCTCACTCTAACCCTAACTCTAACCCTAACTCTAACCTTAACCCTAACCCTAACCTTAACCCTAACCCTAATCCTAACCTTAACCCTAACTCTAATCCTAACCCTAACTCTAACCCTAACCCTAACCTGAACCTTAACCCTAACCCTAAACTTAACCCTAACCCTAACCTTAACCCTAACCCTAACCTTAACCCTAACTCTAACCTTAACCCTAACCCTAACTCTAATCCTAACTCTAACCTTGACCTTAACCCTAACTCTAACCCTAAACTTAACCCTAACTCTAACCCTAACCCTAACCTTAACCTTAACCCTAACCTTAACCTTAACCCTAACCCTAACCTTAACCCTAACCCTAACTCTAATCCTAACCTTAAACCTAACCCTAACCCTAACTCTAACCCTAACTCTAACCTCAACCCTAACCCTAACCCTAACCTTAACCCTAACCCTAACCCTAACCTTAACCCCTAACCCTAACCTTAACCTTAACCCTAACTCTAATCCAAACCCTAACCTTAACCTTAACCCTAACTCTAACCCTAACCTTACGCCTAACCCTAACCCTAACTCTAACCCTAACTCTAACCTTAACCCTAACCCTAACCCTAACCTTAACCTTAACCCTAACTCTAATCCTAACCCTAACTCTAACCCTAACCCTAACCTGAACCTTAACCCTAACCCTAACCTTAACCCTAACTCTAACCTTAACCCTAACCCTAACCTTAACCCTAACCCTAACCTTAACCCTAACCCTAACTCCAATCCTAACCTTAAGCCTAACCCTAACCCTAACTCTAACCTTAACCCTAACCCTAACCTTAACCCTAACCTTAACCCTAACCCTAACTCTAACCTCAACCCTAACCCTAACCTTAACCTTAACCCTAACGCTAAACTTAACCCTAACTCTAACCCTAACCCTAACCTTAACCCTAACCCTAACTCTAACCCTAATCCTAACCTTAACCCTAACCCTAACCCTAACCCTAACATTAACCTTAACCCTAACCCTAACTCTAATCCTAACCCTAACTCTAACCCTAACCCTAACCTTAACCCTAACCCTAACTCGAACCTTAACCCTAACCCTAACCTTAACCTTAACCCTAACTCTAATCCTAACCCTAACCTTAATCCTAACCCTAACTCTAACCCTACCCTTAAGGCTAACCCTAACCCTAACTCTAACCCTAACCTTAAGCCTAACCCTAACCCTAACTCTAACCCTAACTCTAACCTTAACCCTAACCCTAACCTTAACCCTAACCCTAACTCTAACCTTAACCCTAACCCTAACCTTAACCTTAACCCTAACTCTAATCCTAACCCTAACCTTAATCCTAACCCTAACTCTAACCCTACCCTTAAGGCTAACCCTAACCCTAACTCTAACCCTAACTCTAACCTTAACCCTAACCCTAACCTTAACCCTAACCCTAACCCTAATCCTAACCCTAACCTTAACCCTAACCCTAACTCCAATCCTAACCTTAAGCCTAACCCTAACCCTAACTCTAACCTTAACCCTAACCCTAACCTTAACCCCTAACCTTAACCCTAACCCTAACCCTAACCCTAACCCTAACCCTAACCTTAACCTTAACCCTAACGCTAAACTTAACCCTAACTCTAACCCTAACCCTAACCTTAACCCTAACCCTAACTCTAACCCTAATCCTAACCTTAACCCTAACCCTAACCCTAACCCTAACATTAACCTTAACCCTAACCCTAACTCTAATCCTAACCCTAACTCTAACCCTAACCCTAACCTTAACCCTAACCCTAACTCGAACCTTAACCCTAACCCTAACCTTAACCTTAACCCTAACTCTAATCCTAACCCTAACCTTAATCCTAACCCTAACTCTAACCCTACCCTTAAGGCTAACCCCCTAACCTACACCCTAACCTACCTAACCCTAACCTTACCCTAACCCTAACTCTAACCTTAACCCTAACCCTAACCTTAACCTTAAACCCTAACTCTAATCCTAACCCTTAACCTTAACCCTTAACCCTAACTCTAATTCTAACCCTAACCTTA
>CM023616.1:1119383-1129383 GCA_013358685.1 Antennarius maculatus
TAACTCTAACCTCAACCCTAACCCTAACCTTAACCTTAACCCTAACCCTAACTCTAACCTTAACCCCTAACCCTAACCTTAACCTTAACCCTAACTCTAACCCTAACCTTAACCCTAACCCTAACTCTAACCTTAACCCCTAACCCTAATCTTAACCTTAACCCTAACTCTAATCCTAACCCTAACCTTAACCTTAACCCTAACTCTAACTCTAACCCTAACCTTAACCCTAACCCTAACTCTAACCTTAACCCTAACCCTAACCCTAACCTTAACCCTAACCCTAACCCTAACTCTAACCCTAACTTTAACCGTAACCCTAACCTTAACCCTAACCCTAACTCTAACCTTAACCCTAACCCTAACCCTAACCCTAACCTTAACCCTAACCCTAACTTTAACCCTAACCCTAACCCTAACCTTAACCGTAACCCTAACCTTAACCCTAACCCTAACTCTAACCCTAACCTTAAGCCTAACCTTAACCCTAACCCTAACCCTAACTCTAACCCTAACCCTAACCTTAACCCTAACCCTAACTCTAACCCTAACCCTAACCTTAACCTTAACCCTAACCCTAACCTTAACCTTAACCTTAACCCTAACCCTAACCCTAACCTTAACCCTAACCCTAACCTTAACCTTAACCTTAACCCTAACCCTAACCCTAACCTTAACCCTAACCCTAACTCTAACTCTAACCCTAACCCTAACTCTAACCTTAACCCTAACCTTAACCCTAACCCTAACCTTAACCCTAACTCTAACCCCTAACCTTAACCCTAACCCTAACTTTAACCCTAACCTTAAGCCTAACCCTAACCCTAACCCTAACCCTAACCTTAACCCTAACCACTAATCTATCAATACTTTGTGTGACTCTGGCTCCAAACAGCCAGAGTTTTGACATTCTAGCAGTAACGTTTTTCCCAGTGTTCCTAGCGCCGACCTTCTGCCCTGAGCTCCGTCTCAGCCCTGCCTCACCTGCATACACCTGGAGGACTGTCTGAATCAACCTTTCTGTCCTTCACCTGCCCTCTCCAGTTTGTCCGTCTTGGGGTTCAGACGCTGCCCCTCCTGAACACGTAGCTTCTGTCAGTGTTTCATCATTTAATCGTAGAGGCCAGCAGTACCTCTGGACCAGGAGAGCCCTGCCCACCTGATGCTGTACCTCACTCCCCAGCAGCAGAACATCACCCAGTCGTTCAGATGTATGGGATATATCCCAGCTGCTCAGACAATTCTTCTGTTACTTCTTCCAATATGTCTTGCTGCTGGCAAAATCTAATAGCTTGACCTACATTGATCTCTGACCTTTTATGCTCTTGCGGGCCACATTTGGCCCCCGGGCCCTGACTTTGACACGTGACTTAAGGCCTCCATCTGCACTGGAGGAACTATAGCTGTGTCATCTCACTGGTTTCTTCCCTACACTTCAGGGTGAACCCAAATCAAATTCACATCTCTGAGGTCAGCCGTGACGTCCCCACCATTATTGTGAAATGCAGTGTGAACGCACAGGTCTACTGATAGTTCCCAGGATCTCAACAACTAATCTGTGGGGGGAGCCTTCAGCTACCAGGTCCCTTGTTTCTGAAACACCTCCCAGATCCTGTGGCGGTTACTCTGTCAGTGGGACTATGGTCGTTGCTGATGCCTGTCACAATTGTTGTGTCTGTTCTTAAACATCTGTTGCACGTTTACCAAACCCAGTGAGAGGGATCCATCATCTGTTCTCCACAGGTTTCTTCTCTTGTTTCCCTTTGAAGGTTTATATGGAGTTTTTCCTCGCCCAGTTCAAGGGTCAAAGGGTAAAGGGTGTGGCTCTGTACTATGTGTACAGCTCTCAGTCGCAAACTGTCACTAGAGAAGTTGACTTATACAAATCTACATAAACTGATTGATTGATTAATTGAAATGTAACTGATTTAAGACATCAGGAATGCGATTCCTTTTTAAATTAGATATTAAAGTTTAGACAACTGACACCCAACACCATTAAGCATGAGTTTTATCATTTGCAACTTATTAATCATCATGTTTTGCTGTGTTTGTGACATGACTACTGTATATTATTACATGGATGATTTAAGGCAGGGGTGTTTCATTTAAGTCAATTAAATGAAATTGATCATTTAGATATGTATTGCATCCTAAATGTAATGGGAAAGGAAAAAATAATACATTATGAGTTTGAGTGTCATATTGTAAGTTTTTGTCCTTTGTTAGGTTTCCTTACATTATTTTCCTCTTTGTTATTTGTGTTGCAAACATGAGGCAATAAAATGCAAATTTAGGAATCCAAAGGGAATTTGAACAGGAACATATTCAAAAGTTGTTGAGTTTCCTTGACGGTATTTCTGTGTGCTGTTCAGTTCTAATACTTATGCTGCCTCAAGCTGAGCCAAAAACAATATTTTGCTGAGCAGCAGTGAACGCACCACCCAGCTCTCTCTGATCCACAAAGTTATTACTTCACAACCTGCCCTGGAACGCATCTTTCATTCTGGATTCTAAAGCCCCGATAACACCAAAACAAATACAGGAAAAGAAGCATTTTGTTACCTTCATGAAGAGTCTGATCCAGCTGATATGAACAAAAGAGCTAACATTCAGATGTTATTGATGTGCCCACAGCTACCAGTAAATAGTTTCCCATGTATTCCTGCATATTATCCTTGGCAAACTTAAGAAAACATACGTACCAAATATAACAATTTTTTCTATGATAATAATCCATCAATCCACAGGTTGCGGCGTGAGGCAAGAGACACTCTGGGCGCGACGCCAGTGCACCACAAAGCCACACATATATACTCAGCTATGATAATCATATGATACATGAAATCATTTTCAGTGATAACATAATTTATTGCATTTAAGTACAAAAGTAGGATTTAAATTTGTATTTTTGGAGTAATGAATAATATCTAAACAGACAGACTTTATTTGCGGGGTCAGTAACAAATAACTATGATGATTTTAAATACATTAAAGACGCCACCTTAATTCAAGAACCACAAAATGATGAAATCATCACAAAGTCAGACTTCATTAGTCATTACTGTACTCACACTTCAGTGGATATGTTCTTCTGTTTTTTGGTTTTTGACTGCAAGTAATGAAGGGCATCAATAAATAAAAAGTCATGGTATTTTTATTCCTGCATTAATGCATTGTTTCATATTTAATAAGGCAGATGATACTATCAGTAAATGTACATTGTTCACAGTTCATTAATTTAAGATAATTGAAGTACTCTTCCACTTAGTGTTACATTTCATTCCACAACTGATGAATAGGGAACGTTTCTTCTTCTCGTGTTGGTTCAGACACCTCAGAGGGCCTCTGGCCCAGACACCCCACCAGGGGCAGTTGTCCTTCAGCTTGATGTAGGTTGCCATCTAGTGGCTTAAAACGCTTCATCTTATATATCATGCAAAATTTGGGGACCCCATGATTACAACACTTCTATGGGTAAAAAAAAAATATATATATATATATATATACACAAAAATCAACAGAAAAACATTTGGTGGAACTAGTTTCTCATCATAATCCAATTACACATGTTTGTCTTGGATCTGTTTTCATGAATTATTGAGTATTTGTTGATCATTAATGAAGATCAACCCTTCAGAGTTGTTTTATTACAGCATCTCAGTCACTAAATGTGATTCTTTGTGCACACTGACACGTTTCTGTCACAACACTGCACGTCGCTGGATTGTGGGAGGAGATTCGTTCATACCTGTTTAAGTTGTTCGCTTTGGAAACACCTTTTCTAACAGGTACGTAGTACATCTAGAATCTGTATGGTTAACGTCAATTTTATCATGTTATTTTATTTAACTTTGTTTTAATGCCACCACATTTTTTTAATGGAGCTGAACTTCGTTGCTGTTTGCACACCATCGTCGGCTCGCTCTCGTGAGATTCTCACTCTCGTGCCGTGTGATATTCTCTGGTGACCTTGAATCCTTCTGCTAAAGCTGATGTCCGATCACGTGACAACAGCCATACAAAAATAAAGTGAGCGACAGTAAGAAAGATTGTAGTTTAACTAGTTTTACTACAATAACTAAATTAGAACATAACAAAGGCAGAACCAGCAGCTAAGGAAAGGAAGGCTACACCCCCTCATGGGCGTCATCACACGGGGGGGAGACCAGCGAGTGCTGGATGGATAGAATCATCGTCCAAAGGCCCTCAGTGTTCGGATTGCGTTCCGTATAAAACAGACTTTAAAGTTTCTGCCTCTGGACTTTATGACCTCAGAAAGCTTTTGGGAACACAAGGTCACAAAGAGGTCGTTACAGAATGAAGACGTTTAAACAAAACTACATCTGTTCACCCAGTTCACCACTAAACACACCCAGTTCACTACTGAACACGCCCAGTTCACCACTGAACACGCCCAGTTCACCACTAAACACGCCCAGTTCACCACTGAACACACCCAGTTCACCACTAAACACACCCAGTTCACCACTGAACACGCCCAGTTCACCACTAAACACGCCCAGTTCACTACTGAACACGCCCAGTTCACCACTAAACACACCCAGTTCACCACTGAACACGCCCAGTTCACCACTGAACACGCCCAGTTCACCACTAAACACGCCCAGTTCACCACTAAACACACCCAGTTCACCACTGAACACACCCATTTCACCACTGAACACACCCAGTTCACCACTAAACACACCCAGTTCACCACTGAACACGCCCAGTTCACCACTAAACACGCCCAGTTCACTACTGAACACGCCCAGTTCACCACTAAACACACCCAGTTCACCACTGAACACGCCCAGTTCACCACTGAACACACCCAGTTCACCACTAAACACGCCCAGTTCACCACTAAACACACCCAGTTCACCACTGAACACATCCATTTCACCACTGAACACACCCAGTTCACCACTAAACACACCCAGTTCACCACTGAACACAACCTGCCTGCTGCTGTCACCATTTCATTGATCTTATCAAAGAACTGTGCCCAGATTCTAAGATTGTAAAGGTAAGTTGTGTTTTCATATAAATTGCAAAATCATCACTTAATGGTATTTAAACTACCATATTTTGTTTTGCGGTTTTTGTTTTTGTTTTCAAGATAAAATACTGCAGCATAATTAAATAATTCTTATATTTTATTGTGAAATAATTAATATTAGTGACATTTTCTTTGGGCATTTTAAATTTACTTTACAGGTTTACAATAGATGTGTCAATCAAAATCAATACAGAATATAGAAAGTTACTGGTAATCAATACTTTAACAAACTACAGGGACTTCAGAATTATTAGGCAAGTTGAATTTTTGAGGATTAATTTTATTATTGAACAACAACCATGTCCTTAATGAACCTAAGAGACTCATTAATATCAAAGCTGAATAATTTTGGAATTTGGAGTGGAGCTTTTTCAGTTTTAGCTATTTTAGGAGGATATCTGTGTGTGCAGGTGACTATTACTGTGCAGAATTATTAGTCACCTAATAGTCACCTGCACACACAGATATCCTCCTAAAATAGTGGGAGCTATTATATATATATATGTGTGTGTGTGTGTGTGTGTGTGTGTGTGTGTGTGTGTGTGTGTGTGTGTGTGTGTGTGTGTGTGTGTGTACATATACTGTATATATACATACATATATACACACATATATATATATGTACAAAAAAAAATGTCCCTCCCACCCTTGTAGGATGGTATCTGTGTGTCGGGTCCTCTACCAGACCCCTGGGACTCTGAGGGTTCTGTCAGTATCTGAGCTGTTCCTAGGACTGCCCTCTTCTGGACTGAGGCTTCAGATGTTGTTCCACGAATCTGCTGGAGCCACTCTTCCAGTTTGGGGGTCACTGCCCCAAGTGCTCCTACTACCACGGGGACCACATTAACCTTGACCTTCCACATCTGTTCCTGCTGTTCTTTCAACCCTTGATACTTCTCAATCTTTTTGTGTTCCTTCTTCCTGATGTTGGCGTCAGCTGGAATCGCCACATCTATCACCACTGCTCTCTTCTGCTCTTTGTCCACCACCACTATGTCCGGTTTGTTAGCTAGCAGCTGTTTGTCAGTCTGGAAGCTGAAGTCCCACAGGATCTTAGCCTTGTTGTTCTCAACCACCTTTGGTGGTATGTCCCATTGGGATTTGGGTACTTCTAGTCCATACTGGGTACAGATGTTCCTGTACACTATCACAGCTACTTGGTTGTGCCTTTCCATGTATACTGAGCTGGCGAGCATCTTACACCCTGCTACCACATGCTGGACTGTCTCTGAGGCTTCCTTACATAACCTGCACCTTGGGTCAGATCTACTGTGGTAGATATTGGCCTCTATTGCTCTTGTACTTAGGGTCTGTTCTTGTGCTGCCGTGATCAGTGCCTCTGTGCTGTCTGTCAGTCCAGCTATATTCAGCCATTGGTAGGTCTTCTTGATATCAGCCACTTCCTCTATCTGACGGTGGTACATGCCGTGTAGGGGCTTGTCCCTCCATGTTGTCTCTTCCTCCTCCTCTTCCTCCTCAGGTTTCTGCTGTCTAAGGCATTCACTGAGTAGTTCATCTGTTGGGGCCATCTTCCTGATGTACTCTTGGATTTTTGATGTTTCATCCTGGACAGTGTCCCTGATGCTCACTAGTCCTCGGCCTCCCTCTTTCCGCTTAGTGTACAGCCTCAGGGTGCAGGACTTGGGGTGAAACCCTCCATGCATGGTGAGGAGCTTTCTAGTCTTGATATCTGTGGCTTCTATCTCCTCCTTTGGCCAGCTTATGATCCCAGTGGGGTATCTGATGACTGGCAGTGCATACATGTTGATGGCTCGGACCTTGTTCTTACCTTTCAGCTGACTTCTCAGGACTTGCCTTACTCTCTGGAGGTATTTGGCTGTTGATGACTTCCTTGCGGCCTCCTCATGATTGCCATTAGCCTGTAGGATTCCAAGGTATTTGTAGCTGTCCTTGATGTCTTCTATCCTGCCCCTTGGTAGGTCAACCCCTTCAGTTATGATCATCTTGCCTCTTCTTGATACCATCCGGCCACATTTGTCTAATCCGAATGACATCCCTATGTCGTCGCTGTAGATCCTGGTGGTCTGGATCAGTGAGTCAATTTTTCGCTCATTCCTGGCCTACGGCTTGATGTCATCCATGTAGAGGAGATGGCTGATTGTTGTCCCGCTTCGGAATCGGTATCTATAGCTACTCTTTGTGACGATGTGACTGAGGGGGTTCAGGCCTATGCAGAACAGCAGTGGTGATAGTGGATCCCCTTGGTATATGCCTCACTTGATGTTAACTTGGGCAATTGGCTTGGAGTTAGTCTCCAGGGTTGTCTTCCAAATATGTGTGTATATATATATATATATATATATATATATATATATATATATATATATATATATATACATATATACTGTATATATAAAAATGCATACATACATACATATATACAGTATGTATGTATGTATATGTAGCGCATCAACACCTGCAACTTCACCTCATCGTGGATTTTTAGTAGGTAGTCACGTGATATCGTACTCACATTCTATTGGCTGACGGCATCCTGAAGTGCGCTACGTTCCGTGAGTCTCTGACTTACATGAGACACAGAAGTGCTTTAAACAGTTTATCAGAGTGTTTTAAAGGTACTACAGATAGAAGGGGGTTTAATATCGGTATGGGGGGGTTCACAAACGTTTAAATTACTGTAAATAATAAGATAAATAGTTTGTCGCTCTATGGCGGAATTTGTTAATCGCGTGTGACTCCTGGAACGCATCTGCTAAGGATACTGTGGCCGCTACTTGTCTACAAGGTCTCAAAGATGTCCACCATGGAGATCTTGGAGAGAAACGTCTCAGGAGATGGTTGGGTTTGCCTGAAGGCCTTGGCAACATCACCCTTTATGGCAACAACACACAGCTTCGTTAGCCACTGAAGTCTCTGGAAGAAGAGTTCAGGGTCACGCGGACACAGGAGGTGTTGACGTACAGAGACTTCAGAGACCCGAAGGTGGCCCAGGCTGTGGTGCTGGATGCGGAATCCGGGCTGAACCACAAAGGTGTGGTGGGCATGGTGGCCCATGGTAGAGCAGGCTTGGGCCTGTTCTGAACATCTCAACAGATGGAGAGCACGGGGAAGGAGGAATGCAGGTGGATTCAGGAGGAGGTGGGGGGCTGCATGGAGGAAGGAAGATGTAGCAGAGCAGCGGTTCGAGGCAACAAAGGGCCTGGACATGTTTGGAGCAGGCTGTGGACCAGACAGTCACATGGACAGACCTCTGGCAGGTGTGAACCACACTGCATCACCTTCCTGATCTGGGCAGTGTACACTGTCATGCGTAGCCCTCAAACCTGTACACTTGGGGGAGACCATTGTGCTCTGCAAGGGGTACATCTGAACACATACTGAGCTCCTGCCCAAAAGCTCTTGGTGAGGGCGGATACACCTGGTGTCCTGACACCTGTTGCAGAAGCTATCAGCTGCAGCGTAGCTGCATCAGAAGATGTATTCAAGAACTAGAATAGGAATGAAAGATGTCTCTACATCGGTCTACTCTCAGTGTTGTTTTCCAGGATACTTTTCAGTTTAGATTTTAAAAAGAAAGTCTCATTTTGTAAATGCTGTCTGAGGGGAGAGCTTCTTATTGCATTAGGCTTTGGGTTTCAAGTCCAGTTCTCTTGTCCTCTGATCCACCAGTCCATCAAAATAAAAATTGTTAAAACCAGCCCTGGTCAGAAAGAGAAGAATTATCATTTAATCATCCCAGTACAGAAAGTATTTTCCTGTTCTTTCTATATGTCACACAGGTGAATATACAGGCCGTAGGACGCGCTCACACAAGAGGCCCGTAGGCAAAGGAGAGGACGACGGTAGAGTGGCAGGCAACTCTTTACTGGTGTGCCCAATAAGCAACTTGTAAGGGGACGGTGCCTTGCTCAAGGGCACCTTGGCAGTGCTCAGGAGGTGAAGTGGCACCTCTCCAACGACTAGTTCACACCCCAAAGTTTAGGGTCTTGAACTCGCTGCCCCTCCTCACAAATGGCTAAACAGAAGGTGGGCACTGAGAATGGGGGGGTTTAAGCCCGGTGGGAGGCAGAGGACATGTTCACGGAGGTAAAAGACAGACCTGTGTGTCTTCAGGCTGTAATTAATGTACACTCTTGGTTCAATAGGCCATGTCCAATCATTTCAGTGTTGTAATAGACATTGAACCAGTCCGGCCCGCGGCTTGAAGCAAATTTTCTTTTTTGGTCCTCTGTGTTTGAGTTCGACACACCAGCATTAAGACTACTGACAGAGAACAATCCTTCAAATTTTATTTTTAGATTTTAAAAGTCAAATCAGCTGCTCATAAGATTAAATCTTTAAATAGTCCTACAGGATCCTTAAAAAAATATGATCCAAAGCTGGGATAAAAAGGCCTTATCATTTTCTTTGCGTGAACTTGAAACATGACCTGAACACCACGCAGAGTGACGTCATTAATGTCAACACTTTAACACTGTCCCAGTCACACGTCCAACCTGCGTGCAGAAACGAGCTGTGTGAACATCCCAGCCTCAGAATCAGTCTGTCCACTAGAGGGGGGTCCTGGACAGACTAAAGGCTCTGGATCATTTGCATGTGATGGAAAAGAGGCTCCGGTCCATCTTCTGATAACGATTTTCAATGTTATACCGACAAGGGCAAATAAATGTCTGATACCCTAATTAATAGATTGATGACAGGTGCTTTGACAACAGGTGCTGATATTTCATTGGTATAATTAGTCTTTGAGGTAATGTTAGCTGCTCCTATCTCTTCTTTAATGGGTTATAGAGACAAACCTCTGACGGCAACAAGCGTCTGTGTGGCAGCATCTGCTTATCTCCCTGTCCCGGTGGTGTCAGAGCCACTCGTGTCGGGGGGGGGACACTCAGATAAGATTATCTACACGCACTTTATTAACCTATTGCGCTCAATGGGGCGACAAAGGCCTGC
>CM023616.1:1134383-1161883 GCA_013358685.1 Antennarius maculatus
TGGTGCTGCTGCTGGTGCTGCTGGTGCTGCTGCTGCTGCTGCTGCTGGTGCTGCTGCTGGTGCTGCTGCTGCTGCTGCTGCTGCTGCTGGTGCTGGTGCTGCTGCTGCTGCTGCTGGTGCTGCTGCTGCTGCTGCTGCTGGTGCTGCTGCTGCTGCTGCTGGTGCTGCTGCTGGTGCTGCTGCTGGTGCTGCTGCTGCTGCTGCTGCTGCTGCTGCTGCTGCTGCTGGTGCTGCTGCTGCTGCTGCTGGTGCTGCTGCTGCTGCTGGTGCTGCTGCTGCTGGTGGTGCTGCTGCTGCTGCTGCTGCTGGTGCTGCTGCTGCTGCTGCTGCTGGTGCTGCTGCTGCTGGTGCTGGTGCTGCTGCTGCTGGTGCTGCTGCTGGTGCTGCTGATGGTGATGATGGTGATGATGATGATGATGGTCTCAGACCTGCTGAACATCTGGACTCCTCTGTGTGTCCACAGGTTTGGTTCCAGAACAGAAGGACCAAGTGGAGGAAGCGCCACGCCGCGGAGATGGCCACGGCCAAGAAGAAACACGACTCTGAGACGGAGAAGATGAAGGAGAGTTCGGACAACGAGGAGGACGATGAGTACAACAAACCTCTGGACCCGAACTCCGACGACGAGAAAATCACGAGACTGTTGAAGAAGCACAAGGCGGCCAACCTGGCGCTGCTCAGCCCCTGCAGCAACGGCTCCGACACCTTGTGATGCCCGCAGCGGGGGCAGAGTGGGGGTCCCACGGACACTGACCCCTTCTCACCTGTCACCACGAACACACACCAGAAAATGTGTCCAAACCGAGGGGGGGCCAGACGCGCTGACCCAAACGTGTCCGTGACGCGTCCGGATGAACCCACGGCCGCTCACGGACGCGGTGTCCACGGAGACGCGCCAGGAAGACCCGCCACCCCGGCCGGGAGGACACGTGGACCCCCACCTCCCGCCTTTACGCAAAGGACGGAATTTTAATATTACACATGTAAATGAAATAATCTGTACCGACACACACAATCCGGATTAATGTTGACTCTAAACGCGACACGGCTTCATTCCACGCGTTATGCCGCTTCATTAACGTGACATTATCACCTCTGAATGCCAGGACGCTCTGCTGATGTCACGTCGGGCCCCCCCCCGACAGGTGATGCTTCCAAACCCAAGAAAAGACTCGTTTTGGATATTCAGGTTTATTTATTAAACCTTGAACAGATTTTATTCCCAATCCTAATCCGGATCCCAGTCGCATAATAAATGACAGGTGTGTTTGTGACGTGACGCTTCTAAAGCTGCATTTAAACAGGGTTTACAACGTCCTTAAAGGAAGGAGAATAACATGGGGGTGGGGGTGGGGTGGGGGCGGCCTGAAGAGGAGATGGACGTCAGATTGTATGTATATTTTTTACTGAGTAAATTATGGATTTGAATCCTTCAATCCGGACGCGTTTGGGGGTTTTTCTACTCTTCTGTCATGACACCCGTTTTTCTTTTATTCTCACCTCTCAGGATCAGAAACAAATACTGTAAATACTCTAAAAGCTCAGCGGTGCTTTCAGTTCTTCATCACGACAAAAATACAAACATGAAAAAGTCCCCACCTGTTTTCTGTTGGAACTGAAGAGAAGGAAACCCACTTTGTTTTATGAATAAATTATTTAACGAGCATTTTAACTGTGACTTTTGTTTGAATGTATGGACTCAATATAAATTAAAGATAAATTAATGACTATCAAAATTGAATTTTATTTTTTTTTCATTATTGACAATTGGCAATTTGAGTGCTTTGATAATGTTTGACATTTAAACTCCATAATCGGATGTATTTTATTAAATCAGATGCGGAAAATAAGATTCTATTATAATAATGTCGTTGTCTCTAAACTGAAATTGTGTTTATCACAAACTATGATAAAGACCAAGGATTCTACATGTTGTTGATAATAATAATCATAATAATATTAATAATTGTCAATATTTATTAATTGTCAAACGCTGGATATTTTTATTATTATTTAGTATATTATCAGGATCAGAATCACAATCCTTTATTCAAGAAACTTTCTTGAATCCAGTGGATTGATTTAAACAGCTTTGGATAATCTTTAATCATTTATTGTTTATCGGTTTAAAGGACATCAAACAATTCTTTCCTTTGGGAGAATCAACAAAAATAATTAAATGAACCCGAAAATGTGCTGCAGGTAATTAATAATTAATTCAAGACGCTCATTTATTTCGGGGTTCTAACGTCTGATCAGTCCTAGCGGGGAGTGCGCCCCCTCCGGCCGGCTGGTGGTACTGCAGCCTCCCGCCTGGAATCAAAGCTGCGGAATCTTTTTTAAAACCCGCATCAAACCAACGCGAGTCACGTGACGCGTTTAGTGAGAAGGAAAGTGAAAGGAAATCATCAGAAAAATGAAACTTCGTAAATGTCGCTCCCCGTATAGATCTGTGGTTATAAATTAGTGGCCCCCCGCGGGCCAGTGAGGACGTGTCCGGTGGGTGTCACATTTTTTTCCGAGACACTTTGAACGCATCAACACGACTGACTGACGGGATCCCTGCTTGGAGCAGGTGGATTCTGCTCAGATGAGAAGGGCCCCAAAGCCACCAGTACCGGGGACCAGGGGCCTGGAGCCGGGCCCCAAAGCCACCAGTACCGGGGCCTCCCCGGTAAAGGGTTCTGTCCCGCTAGTCCGGTACTTTCAAACTGTCTGGAGTCACTGATGGAGTCAAAGCGATTTTCAGAAACTGGTTCTAAAGCTGGGGGGGTGGGGGCTAAACCTGATTTTTATTTACATTTACAGACACCCTGAAGGGTGATGATGAAAATATTAATATTCAATAATAACCCGAACACCCCCGGATGTTTTTTCACTAACATTCTTCATGTGTGACGAAATCAGTGAAAAATGAGACCGACTTTGGATAAAATCAAAATTTACTGAAATCTCTTGACTTTTTGCTTCAAGATGTAAAATCAGACAAAGTCGATCCGTGAATGACGTCAGACGATGTTTCCTACGTCAACATTTTTTACCACACTTACAGCTGTTGGTTTGTAAGTTTCTGCCCATGAACGGAGGTTGAAGTTCTATTTAATCGCATTAACGTTTAGCGGCTTCAGATAATTTTCCGAGGCAGCAGCAAATTAGACAAAATCATTTTGTGACGTAAAGCTCCGGACAGAATCAACACGTCATTCAGATTGTCTGATTAAATGAAACGTCACACATCCTGTGCGTAACGCGCTGCGTAACGCGCTGCGTAACGCGTCTCCGGGTCCGGAGCGCGGCGCTTCAGGCTGTCGGTCCAACCTGGATTAACACGGATTACAATTAAAACTCATCCCGGAAATGATTTTTTAAATTTAAATTTTTAATATGGTACATAAATAAAATATAACCACCTAATCCTTTGGAGGTTGTTGGTGTCGGGCCTGTCATCTCATCTCTGCAGGCCCACAATATTCTACAGACACTGAGCAGCTCGTTAGAATCCAAGTTTTCACCTGAAACTTCTGGAGTAAAATGAACAAAAAGACAAACACAACGTGAACTCTAATATTTTTATTGCTTTACAGTAGAGGCCAGGCTGTCCAGAATAAAATCTCTATCTGCTTGAAGACGGAGTGAAGGAGAACCCTTCTCCTCCTACAGTATGCTCACAACGACCAGCAGGAACCAAGTCAAAAAAACCACAAAAGACAACATGAATTCAGCACAAAATGATTCCCGTTCTGAAGTCTGTAGTGTCGTAAATCAGTGACAGCAGACAAACTGTCTTAAACGCCAAAGGCTACAGAATAAACCGATAAAAAGCACATTCTCCTGCTTGTTTAGAGTTTCTCTCTTTTAAAATTCATCATGACATAAGTATTCTCTAAGTCTTACATATCTGTGTGGATACTTGGCACCTTAATGCAGTTACAAAAAACTGACGATAAAATAAACAAAAAAAAAAACAGTTTACATTTTAAGGATTTTACATTTTAAAAGCCTATTTAAAATATCACATTCAGAACCAGAATATTATAGAAATAAGTTAAGAGTAAGATAATAATGTGAGTGCTATAAATGAAATATTATTTTATATACTTGCATGGTCTATGGCACTGCTTAAAACATTATTGGACAGGCAATTCATCACTGACCGTTTGTTTTCTGGGGTCAAAGGTCAGCCGGCTGCAGCAGTACAGTCACTCATTGTGCACACTTCAGCATAAACATTTGGTAAGAATTATAAATTATCTCTTTAAAAACAACAGCATATAAAATGAAACTTAAGTGTGTGAGGCATGGCAGAGTGTGTGTGCACAAACCAACACGAGTACGGAGCAGAAAGAAGAACGACGAGTAGGAAAAGAAAATGGCACTAAACCATCAACCACTGTTATTCTGTCCAAAGTACAAATCACCAGCCATATGGACACACATTTGCATTGCACTCATCTTTTTTAAACACCTTACACACCATAGAGTCGTGTCTACACACACACACACACACACACACACACACACACACACACACACACACACACACACACACAGGACACCTACACGCCGTCTGGTGTCTAAATACGCAGCAGGACTGATTTCTATCTGACGTTAAGAAACGCTCCTGAAGGAAGGAGAGTCGTCCGCTCTCCAGTCGTCCAATAGTTTGTTTCTGGGGACCAGGGGTTGCCTGGCAACAGTGAGGTCAGCAATGTGTGTGTTGGAAGCTGAGCCCCCCCCCCCCCGGGGCGCTCGTCCACATTTCAACAACTGTTTTCTGGAAAAGATGTTTGGTATGGACGACGTGTCCGAACAGCAGAGCAGTGTGTGTGTGTGTGTGTGTGTGTGTGTGTGTGTGTGTGTGTGTGTGTGTGTGTGTGTGTGTGTGTGTGTGTGTGTGTGTGTGTGTGTGTGTGTGTGTGTGTGTGTGTGTGTGTGTGTGTGTGTGTGGTGTTCTGATAGAGGTGCTTCATGGATTATTTTCTCTCTCCTTTGCCGACACGTTCCTGCAGAAACGAAAAGGAAAAGTTCTTTTCCTGAATACCAAAAAAAAAAAACTGATAGAAATAAAAAATATTCTAATGTTCCAGTTTTATAGTTCAACATGTGTGTGTGTGTGTGTGTGTGTGTGTGTGTGTGTGTGTGTGTGTGTGTGTGTGTGTGTCACTCACTCACCCACGTTTATGAGTCTGGTAGACCCACAACATTACTGGAATTTCAAACAACTAAAAACATGTATGTAACTTTATCTCAGTCTGAACAAAAAAGACGCACAAAATGTCATCAGTCAGGAGAAAAACTGAACAACTTCAGTGAATCCTGACGGTTTTTGTAACACTTCAGAGTCTCCGTGAAACGTTTCATGATTGTGATAAAACCTGGACGTAATCAGATAAAATGGATGCGATAAAATGTGGTCAGGAATATTATTTCTAATTCTTTTTAATGTTGTAAACTGAGGGATTTTTCATAATGTTTTTGTCACTCACAGATTATGTGTTGGATTTCCATGAGAAAAGGAGGGGGAGGGGGGCAACGTGTCAATGTAACCCAAATGGATTTCTTTGCTTCCTCTAAAACTGCAGGAAAAGAGTGTTTCAGCATTAAAAAGAATGAAGTGTGTATGAAACAGAGCTGAGTGTTCAGAGCAGCAGAAGGAAGCGCTGTGATTGGACCAGAGTGTTTCCAGGATCACTGCTTTCTAACCATCAAGTTTAGAGTCCAGTTTGATTTCTGAGGGGGGGTGAAAAATCCAAACTACATCAACGTGTGTGTGTGTGTGTGTGTGTGTGTGTGTGTGTGTGTGTGTGTGTGTGTGTGTGTGTGTGTAAAGACAGCGACTCCACGGCAGGAAGGTTCAGGCTGGAGGAATAAAGTTACTGAACCCTGGATGACCCCCCCCAGGTGTTAAAACACCTGAAACATTTACAGACATATAAAACATCTGTGGAATAAAATAATGTAAATGTGATAAAATAATGTAAATGTAATAAAATAATGTAAATGTAATAAAATAATGTAAATGTAATAAAATAATGTAAATGTGATAAAATAATGTAAATGTAATAAAATAATGTAAATGTGATAAAATAATGTAAATGTAATAAAATAATGTAAATGTGATAAAATAATGTAAATGTAATAAAATAATGTATGTGCTCAAATCCTGTCCTGTGCTCCCTCTGTCAGTCCTCCCTCCTCTCCCTGTCTCCCCTCCTGTCCCTGTGCTCCCCTCCTGTCCCTGTGCTCCCCTCCTGTCCTGTCCTCCCCTCTCTCCCTGTGCTCCCCTCCTGTCCCTGTCCTCCCTCCTGTCCCTGTGCTCCCCTCCTGTACCTGTGCTCCCCTCCTGTCCCTGTCCTCCCCTCTCCCCTGTGCTCCCCTCCGTCCCTGTCCTCCCCTAATGTAAATGTGATAAAATAATGTAAATGTAATAAATAATGTAAATGTGATACAATAATGTGGTCAAACTGTGAACAAAGCAACAAATGATAATGAATAATTACCCAGAGTTCACTGCAGCACACAACACTTGTGCTTCTGTGCGTTGGGTTTACCTGCCCCCGCTGCTATTCTGAAGGACAGGAAGACGGGCTGGGGGAGACAGAGACAGGTCATGTTAAGACGACCAGGGGAGGACCCCCCCCCCTTCTCACCCCCCCGACACACGGGTTAAACTCACAGACCAGCGCCGTGCATTCTGGGACCTGTGTGCTAACGGGGCATTTCTGGAGACAGAACTGTGTGTGTGTGTGTGTGTGTGTGTGTGTGTGTGTGTGTGTGTGTGTGTGTGTGTGTGTGTGTGGTATGTGCGTATGTGTGTGTGTCGGTGTGTGTGTGGTGTGCTCAGGTCAGCTCACACACACACACACACACACACACACACACACACACACACACACACACACACACACACACACACACACACAAAACGTTCTTCTTGTCCATCAGATTAAATAATCTGAAAATAATTTACATTTCTGAACTCCAAACATAAACCCACAAGAAAAAACAACCAAACATGAAATGAATGACTGAACATCTCCAGTCCAGTGTCGACTCATCACCATGTAAAGACTTTCTTTTCTTACCAGAGACTTTATGTTGGAATTTGTTTTCAGTTTATTTTGTTCTTAATAATCTCAAAGTGTTTAGTGAATAAATTATAATCTGTGAGGTGATTTTGTGGCTCTGAGTGATGTCATGTTTGGACTACAATCACCAGAATTACAACAGATTTATCAACACTGGGAAGAAAAGAATCCTCCTCCAGGTCAGCTTCACTTTTCTTCATCCGTTTCATCCTGTTACATTTTACAGGCAGAATTTTGAGTTTTGAATTTTTGATTTTTAAAAAAATTTTGCTCCAAGAATTGATCTGGTAACTTTAATAAATATTAATATGTGGGCAGGTTGTTTGACGTTCACATGAAGGTTTATAAGGAACTTGTTCAATTTGGAATCTTATCAAAAATCATAAAGATTTAATGAGTTTAACTTCTTTCTCTGAGTAAAGTAATCAAATGAATATTCACTAATGGATCTTTGTCAGAATCACTTACTGTAACTGAAGTATGTTTTCTTCAATAGCAATAGTCCTAGTTTATGTACGTTTATTGACTTTATTTTTTAGTTCATGTACATTTCTCAATTATCTTATACTTTTCCTTCTCATATCGTCTCCTGTTGTCACATGTGATGCTGTACTTAGGATGGTAGATATCAAATCTGTCATCGATTCAGATTACATGTTTCATTTAGTTACTAAATAAATAAATTAGTTAATAAATGAGTTAAATTAATTGGTTAAAGTCAGACTGGACATCTTATCAGTTTCAGCCCTTCTGTGTTTATTGGACCCACACGTCCTTGGTGGAGGAATACCAGCCAGTTCCTTCTAGCTGTAATAAAGTGAATCCACTGCAAACACTTGTTCAGTCGCTCTGGTTCTACTCAGAAACTAACAATTAATTTAGTGAGATTAAAGAACCAGTTAATGTGAATAAATGTAATTATTTCACTAGACTGGAAAATTATTCTATTTGAAGTCTGAACTTTGTTTCAGTAGAAAAAAACCCCTGAAAATCTTGGATTATGGGACATTTGCTGATGATGAGGGAAAGTTCATACCAGCGTTAGAATAAAACTATTCAGACGGACACCACCGTAGTCTGACTATACCAGCTGTTATAACCTACTGTACATTAACATTAGACCATAAAGATAACAGTTTCTGTTAGATGGGAATGTGTTCACAGTGTAGGTGTGAGCAGACCCCCGTCTTTACCTTGTGGTCCCCCATGCAGACGTTGGGCCCCATGTTGTCATACACTACAGACTTCTCCTCACTGTCAGGCTGCAGACACAAGAAAGTTTGGACAATTAAAATATGATAAACACATTATGTTAAACAACTCATGATTATATCAAACTGCTGCAGTTCACACAGGAACCAAACAGTCAGCAGGGCTGATTCATCCTGGACCCCCAACACAGCACAGGAGCCGTCAGCGTGTTCACCCACCGACACAATAAAAGGACTGTATGAAATAACATCCATCATCCATCCATCCATCATCCATCCATCCATCCCTCCATCCGTACAGAGGCTCTGTTGAGGTTCTAATAAATGGTGAACAGGTCTGGTGAACAGGTCTGGTGAACAGGTCTACAGGTGTCTTCCTGGTCTTCGGGTTGACTTGAGTTTGGAGTCTATTTAGATGGAGAGGGGCATAAGAGAGGAACAGTGCATCATGGGAAGTGGTTCCACAGGACACTGCTATAAATATGGGAAGAATCAGTCCAGATTAGGTTCTAGACTTTTTCTAAGGTTCTGTGTCTGAAGAGAACTGGTTGCTGTTTGAGGGCAGGAAGTGGTGGATTGTGTCTCTTGTGTTTGTAATGGTGATATTAAAGCAGCTTGTGAAGTCATTACCACTGGGGCTCAATGGGACTGACTGGACCCTGGTGCAAACCTCTATTGTGTGGTGAACAATAGAGTCCAGTGTCGTTCACAGTGAGCCAGCAGCACCATCAACAAGATGATCTATTGGGGGGGGACTAAAGGTAGAATACAATCCTCTGTTATATTGACCAGTGACACTAGATTAAATGCTTCCTTCAGTTTAGCTTCAGCTAACAGAGAGACGTCTGCTTCAGGGGTCAAAGGTGATTAAAACAGGAGGAACAGGAAGACTCTTATTAAATGTCCACTTTGAATACCACACAGAACACGTTCAGATAACTGGTGACTTTATTTACACTCTGACAGACGCCAGTCCAGTCTAATACTGATTAAACAACGCTAACGCTTTACAACGACAACGTGAATATTAATGAATTAATTAACATTGAAACCCTTTTCTGTTTGGGTGTGAAAAAAATCAAGGGTTTCAAATGAATTATAATTAAGTTTAGGTTTCAGATACATACTATAGGCAGACTTGAGTCTACTATGGCTGCATATCCTCCTAAGGGAGGAATATGAGTATTAAAATGACTGGAGAGGGGATTCATTCTGACAGCAGCTGGGCTGTAGTACAGAGGGGAGACACTTCAACCCCCCATGACAGAGGTGTCATCATTCACAACAGTTTGGTGTCCTCTACACAGTCTCTGTTTCCTTCTGAACAGACTGGGTTCAGCTCACCGTGGACGACCATTTCTGCTCCACTTCTGTCCTCCTGCGCTGCAGAAACAAACCAGATGGGCTTTCCCTTCAGGTGTCTCCACAGCCAATCAGATGCCTCCATCTAACCCTGTCTTCTGCATCCTCTTCTCTCACACCAACTACCTTCATGTCCTCTTTCACTACATCCATAAACCTCCTCTTTGGTCTTCCTCTAGGCCTCCTGCCTGGCAGTTCAAAACTCAGCATCCTTCTACCAATATATTCACTATCTCTCCTCTGGACATGTCCAAACCATCTCAGTCTGGCCTCTCTGACTTTATCTCCAAAACCTCTAACATGTGCTGTCCCTCTGATGTACTCATTCCTGATCCTATCCTTCCTGGTCACTCCCAGAGAGAACCTCAGCATCTTCATCTCTGCTACCTCCAGCTCTGCCTCCTGTCTTTTCCTCAGTGACACTGTCTCTAGACCAAACAACATCGCTGGTCTCACCACAGTTTTGGACACCTTTCCTTTCATTTTAGCTGAAACTCTTCTATCACACATCACACCTGACACTTTCCTCCACCCATTCCATCCTGCCTGGACACGCTTCTTCACCTCTTTTCCACACTCTCCATTGCTCTGGACTGTTGACCCTAAGTACTTCAAATCCTCCACCTTCTTGATCTCTTCTCCCTGTAACCTCACTCTTCCACTTGGGTCCCTCTCATTCACACACATGTACTCTGTCTTACTGCGGCTAACCTTCATCCCTCTCCTTTCCAGGACAAACCTCCACCTCTCTAGCTTCTCCTCCACCTCGTCCCTACTCTCACTGCAGATCACAATGTCATCTGCAAACATCATAGTCCATGGAGATTCCTGTCTAACCTCGTCTGTCAGCCTGTCCATCACCATAGCGAACAAGAAGGGGCTCAGAGCTGATCCCTGATGCAGTCCCACCTCCACCTTGAACTCCTCTGTCACACCTACAGCACACCTCACCACTGTCTTACAGTCCTCATACATGTCCTGCACCGCTCTAACATACTTCTCTGACACTCCAGACTTCCTCATACAATACCACAGTTCCTCTCTGGGCACCCTGTCATAAGCTTTCTCCAGATCTACAAAAACACAATGCAGCTCCGTCTGGCCTTCTCTGTACTTCTCTATCAACATCCTCAAAGCAAATACTGCATCTGTAGTACTCTTTTTTGGCATGAAACCATACTGCTGCTCACAAATGCTCACTTCTGCCCTTAGTCTAGCTTCCACTACTCTTTCCCATAACTTCATTGTATGGCTCATCAGCTTTATTCCTCTGTATCAGCTTCAGAACAATGCAGTGTGAGCTGGCAGTGGGAAGTCTCATTTCCCCCCCTTTAGTGCTGCAGAGGTGCCCTTGAGCAAGGCACCCCCCCCAGAAGCTGCTCACGTGTCGCACCACCAAGTAGCTGCCCATTGCTTCTGCCTCCCACTGTGTGTGTGTGTGTGTGTGTGTGTGTGTGTGTGTGTGTGTGTGTGCGTGTTTGTTTCAGGGACCTGCACGCTCACATTCAGTATTTATGCCTGTTCAAAAATAAACATATACAGTAAGAGTTACAAGATAATTTCTCTAAGGGAACAATAAAGTGTATTTCTTCTTGTAAAACAGTGAAATCAAAGAATGAGAGCTGAACATTTTATTATTATTATTATTATTATTAATAATAATAACAACAACAATAATAATAATAATAACAACAATAATAATAACAACAATAATAATAATAATAATAATAATAATAATAATAACAACAACAATAATAATAATAACAATAATAATAATAATAATAACAATAATAATAATAATAATAACAATAATAATAATGATAATAATAATAACAATAATAATAATAATAATAATAATAATAATAATAATAATAATAATAATAATAATAATAATAATCTATACTGGTCTGTATTCATTCCTCTTGGGGAAATTCTTTTTACACCTCACGCTCACATGTACATATATGTACATGTGTGCATACTGTATATATATGTTAATGACACACGGGGTTACAGGCCCCTGAACACAGCACACACTGGGGGCCTGTAGGCATGCCACTGGTAGACAGAGAGGACATATAGAGGTACGGGGGAGGCAGGGAGACGGGTCGCGCACAAGGGCTGCGCCCCAATGAGCATCTTGTGGGGGGGACGGCGTCTTGCTCAGGGGCGCCTCGGCAGTGGCTGGGGGGTGAGCCGACACCTCCCACCGTCCGGCGGGAGCGGGATTCGAGCCCCCGATGGCTGGGCGATCCTGTCTTCAAGACGATGGCTCTACCGCTGAGACAGTGCTGCCCCAGTGTGTACATGAAGTACATGTACTTCATGTACTTCATGAAGTACATGTACTTCATGTACAGCGTGTATCTTGTTTCATAAAGTCATAAAGAACCTGGAACTACTTTAAATCTTTATTCACAACCCACTGATTACGTCTGTCTTGATGGACGGATGGCTCCACCCGTCATGGAACGTACTCACCTCAGGAAAAACCATCCCAAAACTTATGGTATGAAATATGTAGTATGTTTGTCGTAAAACATGAGCACACCTGTCTGAATGATGGATTGTGTTGTGTGTGTTTGACAGGTCACGTGTGTATTTAAAACGAAGCGTGTTGAAGCTATTCTGTAGGTCTGAAACGTTTCTGAAACGTTTCTGTTGGGATGAATGAATGAACTACATGAACGCAGTGAAGAGGAAGAGGAAGAGGAAGAGGAAGAGGAAGAGGAAGAGCCCACATGTGCTCTGTGAGGGAATCACGTTTAATATCACCCCCCCCCCTCCACACATGAAACCACCAACTGGAGAATAAATCACACCCGTCTGGTTGAACTAAAGACTTTTTAAACAGCCGTCCACACACACACACACACACACACACACACACACACACACACAGACACACACAGACACACACACACACACACACACACACACACACACACACACACACACACACACAGACACACACACACACACACACGCTGATGCTTCAGAAGAAAGAGACAGAACTTGTAAATGAACCATAAAGTAAAATCCAAATGAACTTGAGTCCACTCCTGGGGGGCGGTGGTAACAGTGAGTGCCCCCACCTCTCTACCTTCCCTAGCAGGCCATGCACTGCTACCTCTCTATTTGTCTGGCAGACACCGCCCCCCCAGCGCTCCACATACATTCATCAAACACACACTTGTGAGTCCACAAAGGCAGCATAAAGTGTATTTCAGGCTGCGTAATCTTTAGACAGATAAACAAATTACAGGCGGGGGGCGGCGCTCGCTCCACTAGACATTCATTACCGACACCCCCGGAGCTGGTGCCGCGACGCACAGCCAGCGGGCAACCTTTGGCGTGTTAGGGCTCGGCAAGCAGAAAATAACATGATGGCGAGTTAACGGAGCGTGGCATGATGGATGACGCCACGCACACGCCTGTTTACCCGCCTGTGTCCCCACAATCTGCAGCCAGAGTGTTCAGTCAATCATCAGCCAATCTGAGAACACAATCAGGCCCCCCCGGCCTGCATTACCAGCAATTAGTCGCTGCCGGAGGGGGGGGGCAAACAGCAACCAGGCTGTGAAACATCTCCTACATAATTGTGACGTAATAAGTTGGTGTTTAAACAACAGATTAGTTTTCACTAGTGTGATGTGATGGTGATGAAAGGGTTGTGGTGACAACAAGACAGGACAGGAGTTTATTTCTACTGGACAAAAAACACTAAAGTCCATAAGAACCCCCCCCGCGGTGGCTTTTTCCTGTACAACACACCCCTACACTAACTTATTCTTCTTATTACGCTCTAAATGTGTACAGAATAGAGATGGTGAAGAATCCAACTTAGACATCTATGTTCTTGAAAGACAGCAGAATTAACAACAGTTGGTGAAAGTTGGGTAGAAAACACCATTTAAGACATTTATCACCCCCACCAAGGGGGTTATGTTTGATATATGGCTGCTTGGTTGGTTTGTCATCCATCCATCCATCCATCCATAGTAACACCCTCTACCCTTAGACCTACATATCAGGAGAGGAAAACCTTAAAAATGCCCACAAGGGGTAAAAGAAGAGAGAAACCATCACCACCATCAAGACCATCACAACCATTAGGACCATCAGGACCATCACCACCATCAAGACCATCACAACCATTAGGACCATCACCACCATCAAGACCATCACAACCATCAGGACCATCACCACCATCAGGACCATCACAACCATCAGGACCATCACCACCATCAAGACCATCACGACCATCAGGACCATCACCACCATCAAGACCATCACGACCATCAGGACCATCAGGACCATCAAGACCATCACGACCATCAGGACCATCACCACCATCACAACCATCAGGACCATCAAGACCATCAAAACCATCGGGACCATCACCACCATCAAGACCATCACGACCATCAGGACCATCAGGACCATCAAGACCATCAGGACCATCAGGACCATCAAGACCATCAGGACCATCACCACCATCACAACCATCAGGACCATCAAGACCATCAAAACCATCGGGACCATCACCACCATCAGGACCATCACCACCATCAAGACCATCACAACCATCAGGACCATCACCACCATCAAGACCATCACGACCATCACCACCATCAAGACCATCAGGACCATCACCACCATCACCACCATCACGAGTCGTCACAACAATCCAGTCCATGTTGGATGAACCCGGTCAGTATGGTGTCAGTGAGGAGGTGAACACAGGAGCCCTACAGGAACCACGTGGTGACGGAGCTCAGGGTTTGTGGACATTTGTTCCTCTAACTCAAAAACTGCCCAACGTTCTTTCATTGTACTACATTTGTGCTGACAATACTTTAAATCTAATCAAACACAGATCAGAATCAAACTCTGGGATCAGAACATTTTTTCTTCAGCATTGCAAAGCATGTTTGTCATGTTCATAACAATTGTATGTTGGGATGTAATCATGACAGTTTGACGCAGATCAAGAACCTGATTGTTGAACCTGTAATATATTCTCAGATCTGTGTTATTGGGATTGCTTGGTTTGTTTTGTCAGTTTATATAAAACACTAAGATCTCCTGTATAGTCTGATATATAACACTTAAATGTCATTCTTAATAGAAGCTCAGTAAAAGATTCATTTTAAGCAAGAAAAACCCAATGCCTCAGACGTTAAACCTGAAATGTTTAAAACTGAATGTATTTCTGTCAGATTCTTTTAAATCAGACGTCGCCTTATGGGACAGGGATGAGATAAAGTCTTGGCAGAGCTTCATGGTGGATCTCTGTGTAATCCAGCAAACAGAATGAGAGGAGAGAATGGAGGGGGCAGATTAGCTGGAGTTTACTCTGTGAGGCTGGGGGGGGGGTCTGCAGGTTCTGACTCTCCGGGGATGGAGACGGATTTACGAAGGCTCGCTGGGTGAAGTGTGACACACACAGTATATACACTGTTAGGGTGGACCCATAGCTTCACATTAATGTTCACACACAGGTAATCCTTACATCTGTGGACTGACAGGAATAATGTGGATTAAAGACGACAGAGTTACAGAATAAAGTGTGAGACATTCATAAAGGGGGCAGTCGTCATAATATCAAGACGTGCATTCTGGGAATCCCTGCTGTCCTAAAGTAGCACACACTCTTTTCCTAAGATAGAGCACAGGACAGGGATTACATCAAAGTTTGTCGATGAAAAAATTAGCATAGTGTCCATCAAAAGAGCCAAATGACTGGTAAACCCAATATATCAGGATAACATCCACTACTAGACCATCTGCAAGTCTCTACTGCAGTCTAAATGTCATTACAGGGTCTAGGATATTTCGAAAATGTGTTTTTCCACAGGTCTACAGGTGGGATCCCTTAACAGTCTTGGAAATGCACAAACAAGCAGAGAGTAAAAATTCAATGAGCTCCATTGTGTTGACGTGTTAAGACGATGATAGTCCCTCACAGTCGTCTCGTGATGGAATGAAACCTCTTTAACTCGTCCTCCTGGTGGGTTATTTTTGTGTTTGGGAGGGATTTGGGAGACTTTATAGAACACTTTTGCAGATGACAGACTAGACTTTACAACAAATGTATGTAAAAAATCATTTTGTTGCAAATTTGCTACAGTCCACAAATTGCTTCATAAATTGATGTGATTCACATTAGATTAAGACTGGATTGATTTAATCTTAATTCTACTTCCCAACATTTGGAGGAGAAATCTGAATGTGATCAGTACCACCATAACCTGAATGAGACCAGTGAAACCAGTAAGAACAGCCAACCCAGAGCAGCTGATGCTGGATCTGACCTCTGACCTGTATCTGACATTTATCTTCAGGTTTACAAGTTTAAGATAATCCCTAAATTAACAGCTTGATTAACTGCTGACTTTCTATCTCCCCTTAAATATTTTCGTACTCCACAGACAAAGAAGGTAAAGAGTAAAACATAATCCCAGGATGCTGAACCGGGTCAGGACTCACACGTTAGGCTCACCTTGAGGACCAGGTCTCTGGCTGAGGCAGACAGGAGGATCCGGTCACACCACGCAGGACATCTGGTGTTCATGTACTGCTTCCCCTGACTGCTGTCCTCACTGTAGGGATAGCTGGAGACACAGAACATTGACTCGCATCACAAACATGAACAGTAATGTAGGCTTGTTTTATTAACATCCAATGAAATGTAATGAAAGAATAAAAAGAAAACATTGGCGAAACAATAAAAAAAAGACAAACATGATTCGTGTGAACAGACAGGGATCCAGAAGGGTTATAAATATCATCCCTGATCTTGACCAATCCCAGTAATCTCTTGTATCACACACGGATGGCTCAATCAAAGCTGTCTTTATTTGCCCAATGTAAAAATTGTGAGTGAGTCTGTAGTGAGGCTTCAGGCTGAAACACACTCACTGTGTGGAGACTCCAGCTCGGCACTCGTTGTATCTGGTCTGATATTGTGTGGACATCATTTGCATCGTCTATTATTACTTTTGTTCATATAGTTTAGGATCATGATTTGACTCGAGGTGACTAATGATATTATAATACATCTGATTTCTCAGGGTCACCACCTGTATCCAGAGCGGGCAGAAAAGGGAAACAGGTGTCAGTCGTGTGATTGTGATCATTTCTTTACTGTTAAGTGAAGTGAATAATAAATGACTGAATGAAACAGGCCCGTTTCCGCTCTGGGATGCGGTCGAGCTGCCCCTGCAGTCCTGCTGCTCATTAAACCGCTCTAGAGCGGACTAGAGTGTGTATTCATTACCCTTTGGGGATGACAACAGTATATAAAATAAAAAAATATATATAATAAAGTTATAATTCACTAATCCAATGTTTTTGTAGGTGTTCATCAGTGTGCAGGACTTCAAGCCTTATCCTGTCTGTCTCACTCTGGCTTTATGATGTGATCTTTCATGAATGTATACACATGCATACGTGATGATCACAAGGTCTGTAAGCTTACATTGAACTGTAACCAATCACCACATGCTTTGGATTCATTATGTATGAGTGTATGAAGGTTTGTCTGAACAAGGTCCTGAAAAGTTGTCAAAAAGTTTTGACATAATTCTGAACAGAGCAGTTCTTCTGAACATTGTGAGAGATTCCCATTTCAACATCTCTGCCATTATATAAAGGAAAATCAATTAAAAGAAAGAAAAATTCCCTGGCATGGATAACTTCTGACTTTCCATCAATATATAACATTCATGATCCACAACTGAATCAAAATCTGAACCTTGGACATTAAAACACAGTTTAAGAGGGACACTATTACTGGTATACAGTACAGTGGACCACTGGCACCACCTCCAGTGAGCAGCTGAGATGAGGCAGATTCAGGCTCAAATGGTTTTGATCCTACTGTGAAAGGTAAGGCATCAAAGCTGGACAACAACAAATTCTGAGTCACCAAGATCAATCAGTCAATCAATCAATCAATCAATCAGTCAATCAATCAATCAATGAACCAACCTTTATTTGTAAAGCGCTTAATCACATCAGCAGACATTTCAAAGTGCTTTAACAGACAGAAACCCTCCAGAACCCTCCAGAACACGCTGGAGACGGATGGAATCTCACATTCCTGTTCACAACTCAAACTACTGATGATAAACACATCATTCCAAATGTAAAGACTAGGCTGGCAGGGTCAAAAAATGAACTGGTTTAACTCAGTTTGGCACGAGAAAGGTCTGAATCAAGTCAGATCATCATCATGGTGACATCACTTCACTGCTCTGAATGTAGAGATCCAGCTTCAGGTCTCTACACAGTGATCAACACTGGAAGGAAGGCATGAAGGTGAGTTACTCCCCTCTCATGGGATCAGAGAGAGTAGAGATGTTTACCGTCTCTGTGTTTCGTTCAATACTTTTGTTGTACTGCCTGTTGTACTGCCTGTTGTACTGCCTGTGTTACACTGACTGTATTGTCCTGCCTGTGTTGTACTGCCTGTTGTACTGCCTGTGTTACACTGACTGTATTGTCCTGCCTGTGTTGTACTGCCTGTTGTACTGCCTGTTGTACTGCTTGTTGTACTGCCTGTGTTACACTGACTGTATTGTCCTGCCTGTGTTGTACTGCCTGTTGTACTGCCTGTGTTACACTGACTGTATTGTCCTGCCTGTGTTGTACTGCCTGTTGTACTGCCTGTTGTACTGCCTGTTGTACTGCCTGTGTTACACTGACTGTATTGTCCTGCCTGTGTTGTACTGCCTGTTGTACTGCCTGTTGTACTGCCTGTTGTACTGCCTGTGTTACACTGACTGTATTGTCCTGCCTGTGTTGTACTGCCTGTTGTACTGCCTGTTGTACTGCCTGTGTTACACTGACTGTATTGTCCTGCCTATGTTGTACTGCCTGTTGTACTGCCTGTTGTACTGCCTGTTGTACTGCCTGTGTTACACTGACTGTATTGTCCTGCCTATGTTGTACTGCCTGTTGTACTGCCTGTTGTACTGCCTGTTTGCCGTGGGTCAGAGAGGGCTGTCCTGCATATCCGGTACATTTGACAATAAAGCTGACTTTGATGAAGCAGCTGTCACGTCTCTGTTCAGCTACAGATGTAGTTTTCCGATTGTTCAGGTTTTATTGATGGAGTTAAGAAACTCTGAGTGCTTTCAAGTCTTATCTCCTTCTGATGAGATGACCTGCCTCTTCATACATGAAAATTAAGATTGTACTTTGGTCCAGCCATCCTTCCTCAGCTGGATCTGTGGACTTTGAAATGAATTCACGCACTTGACTGAAGACTGCGTCACGGTGGTGCAGTGGGTAGCGCTGTCGCCACACAGCAAGGTGAGTCTGGGTTCAAGGCCCGCTCTGTGTGGGGTCAACATGTTCTCCTGTGTCTGCGTGGGTTCTCTCTGGGTTCTCCGGCTTCCCCCCACCTCCAGAAACATGTGCTTCAGGTTAATTGGCTGGTCCCAGATTGCCCATGGGTGTGTGTGTGTGTGTGTGTGTGTGTGTGTGTGTGTGTGTGCACTGGCCTCACGCCCCCTTCAGCTGGGATACAGCTGCCTGGTGACCTGGGGATGGATCTAAAGGACTAATGCTGGACACAATCACAGTGTGTATGATGATGAACAATGTGGACAGTACAGAACACTGTAGATGGAATGGAGCATATGTGAACACACACACACACACACACACACACACACACACACACACACACACCCACAAACAGGTGTACAAACAGACCTGCAGAAAGCTCCTTAAAGGAGTCCCCTGCCTCTAATTAGCATTAATAGCTCTGGAACCACGGGGGGGGGGGGGGGTGATAATCAAAGGACTAAAGAAGAGATCCTGGATAGAAGAGAACAGGAAGAATAGGATGAGTACAGACAGGATAGACAGAAGGAGAGAGAGAGACGGGGGGGGGAATAGAGGGGGGGGGGGATCAGGATGGATCAGACAGAAAAAAGGCAAAGTGAGAGCAGAAAAGAGAAAAGCTTCAAAGGGCTGAGGGGGGGCGTCCTGCTGGGTCCAGCTTCATGGTGGTCTGAAGGGAGGGGTGTCCTGGTGGGGGGGGGGGGGGGCGTCCTGAGGACTAACGTCACTGACTATGGTCTGTTTAGACTGGTCTCCTATATCTGATTCTCATCCCAACCACATTGATATCTGATGTCTCGTGTGCAGTCTGAACAGTCCCAATCTGATTTTTGCGGGACGGATTGAAACCACATTCTGGAGGTCGTTCCATATCAGATATGGACAGAGGCGTCTCAGTCTGAACAGCTCCAAACACTGTGATTGGATACGGCGGTCAGTGACGTCATATCCACGAGGCGAGGGGGGAGGAGCCAGAAGGTAGAGCGGCGCGTTACGGAGCAGTAAAACACGGAAGGAAAAGCTGCCAATGTCTGGTGTGTGTGTGTTTTCTCCACCTCTGATATCGCCATGGTAACAACACTTCCTAAACAGTCAGCCCTAAAGATCAGATATGGAAGGAGATCAGATTGGATCTGATTGGCTTCAGTGTGAACGGGGCCTCACAGCCTGACGTCAGTTTAGGGTTAAATTAGAAAGTTTAGTTTCCTGACCTGCCCCAGCAGTGACCCCCCCCCCCCCCAACAGTCCTGTCATTCAGTGGTTTTTAATGACGACCAGTCGTTGTACAGCTGATTAAAACGCTCAGCAGTGGCATTAAAGGGCCATTCTACCCCTACAGGTTGTTGCCCTTTCTGTTCCGCCCCACCCTCCATGGGCTGCACAGTGATAACACATCTTAATGCCCCAGCAAACAGAAGAACGGCGCTGTGGGGCCGGAGTGATTAATGCGTCCGATTAGCCGCCTCACAAACGTATCGCTGAAGGTAAACGCTGTGAAGGGCGTGTGGCCCCGGGGCCGTCAGCTCTATCACACCCTCACTGCCTCCCCAAGACTAATTACACTAATTAATGGACCCACCTGATAAGTCCAACAATTCCCTACCTGTCCGGGGGGAGGGTTTATTTGCTCATATGTCACACTTGCATTAATGATTACATTTGTCAGGACCAAAGTTATTCAGCGTTAAAAAAGGGAAATGAACAGAAATAATAATAAATGTGACCTTGAACGACCCCTGAGGACTAAAACACTGTGGTGTGATGGAGCTGTGTGGACATCCTCTGGAGACAAGACCACCATGTTCGTCTCTACAGCTGTTAGCCCCTCCCATCTGGCTACGGACGAGAGGTGGGGTACACCCTGGACATGTCACCAGCCCATCATGGGGCCACACACACACACACACACACACACACACACACACACACACACACACACACATACACAGACACACACACAGATGTTTTTGGAGGTGAGAGGAACCCCAAGAACCTGGAGAGAATCCAGACTCATCACAGAAAGGAATTGAACCCACAACCTTCTTGCTGTGAGGTAACAGAGGTACCACTGCACCACTGTCCGCCTGGTTTTTATAATAATAATAATAACAGTAATAATAATAATTATTATTATTAATAATAATATTAATAATAATTATTATAATAATAATTATTGTTCACAACAACAGCAGTAATAACAATTGTAATTACTATTATTATTATTAATAGTAATACAGTAGTAGTAGTAGCAATAGTAGTCAAAGCAGTATTAGTAATAGTAGTAGTATAATTAATAATAATAAATAATAACAATAATTCAAAAAAAATAAACTTGTAAAATGTAAGTTTCATAAAGACCTTCATCCTTATAGGATTGTCTATCCTTTAGAAACATGAGACTTGCGCTGGACGACCAATACGTCAGGCTAGCTGGGCAGTAAACAATTATCTAAGGTAATAATAGTACACAAACATACTGCATGAGACCAAGAAAACAGCTACTCAGATGTGTCTGAATCTGTTTAGCACCTGCAGCTTAGTAAGTTAATGAGCACCAGAGTCTGGACATGTGATTGTGTTAAATAGCTATTGTTAAAGGTGATGCAAAACTTATAAAATAACAAATAATGCATTAAATACATTTACTTGTGAAAACTAAATCAGATTTCAAATTTGAAGACATTTCCAG
Source organism: Antennarius maculatus (assembly GCA_013358685.1). Taxonomy (NCBI): domain Eukaryota; kingdom Metazoa; phylum Chordata; class Actinopteri; order Lophiiformes; family Antennariidae; genus Antennarius; species Antennarius maculatus. Next base: position 1,156,091 of record CM023616.1, read on the forward strand.
CAGGATAGCCCCCTGTGTTGGTTCTGCTGTGAGACAGTGTTGACACCCAGGAAACACTGACCAGTAGTGTTCTCAGTGACCACCTGCTGTGTGCTGCTGACACATACATGCAGTTTTCTGTTTCTCTGAGTGGTTGACCACCTCAGATGGTGCATGGCGTACAGCCGGGGGTTTGTGTTTGAACTGGCTGCTGCCCATCGCTGGTTGAAGACCAACCAGGTCAACTGGTTGGTCTTCAACGGAGAAGACTGGACTAACTGCTAAACAGTTAGTCCAGTTAGACAGGAAAGCTTTGTCCATTTGTCTCCAGATTACCTGTTATTCCCTTCAAACAGACATGTTAGAGTCTGTATGGAGCACATCTGTGATAGAGGTCAGGGGTAAGGAGCATCATGGGACAATGGGGTGGCCATTGCTGCAATCTGATTGGTTAAACAGCCAGAAGCTGTGGTTCCAAGGGACACGCTTGCCTCTGCAGCCGTGTGTGTTTGCCATTGTCAGGGGACCCTTGGTAAAACAACACACACACACACACACACACACACACACACACACACACACACACACACACACACACACACACACACACACACACACACACACACACGCATGTCAAAAGATCAGCCAATAAATCTGGATATTTGCTTGGGTTTGCGGCTGAATGTTGGCCTAGTCCAGTCTAAAGAGAGCAAAGAGCAACCAGCTGGACTGGGATCACCTGATCTACCTGAGGAAGACGAGACAACAAAGCGCCGTCCATCCAGTCCTCTGGGCCTCAGGCGGGTGTGAACAGACAACATTTAGACAGGAAGCAGCACACAATCCTGACCCTCACTCACACACCGGCCTCAACGTGTCGTTAGCATGACGGCCGTAAACACGGTCCCTGCTCAGAGGAGTAGCTGTAAGGTCGAGTTCTGTGGTTCCACTCATCCAACACACCATGTTCATCCAACACACCATGTTCATCCAACACACCATGTTCATCCAACACACCATGTTCATCCAACACATGAAGCCTCCAACATGGCGCTCAAACACAGCCAACATAACACGTCTGTGGTGCTCTTTAGGTGGAGTCGTGAGCCTCCACTCCATCGTAGCACGAGTGTTCACCCTAACCCCTAACCCTAACCCAGTCAAACACACACACACAGGCATGTGGGGGGGTGACTTATTTGTGTCTCTTCAGGGACATTTTAATCTAATGAATGAAGGACAAAATGATTCTACCAGCAGTCAGACAGTGACCGTGTTCACCGCGTCCCGTTTTGGCCTCAGAGACCTCCTTGTGCGGCCCTCGTGAACACGGGGTGCTCCTGATGGTGAAGACACAGCTGTTTATCAGGTTGTGTGCCGCCTCACTCCCCTCACCTCTGACCCTGGGGTCATGATCTGTTTCCTTCCATGTCTAGACTTGACAAACACGCACACGGACTGGAGCCACGCTGCTCTCATCTCTGTTTCTCTACATTTGACCAGAGGTTTGCTGAAGCTTTGATGACATGGAAGAATTGTTCAACTCTGCAGTCAAACAGGTCGACAACATTTTCCTTTCTTCCACCAAAACAGCATCAGCATTCAGCATGTCTCTGAAATCACTCATGATTAGCAGTGATGGACTCTTTGTTGGGCTGATGTCACTCAAAATCTCCCTCAAAGCCAATTTCCAATAACCCTGTTATGGACAGAATGCATTCTTCCACTGCTCCCTCATTGTCCACTGACTTTTTCTCCTGAAGCACCGTTCACCGTTACATTTTTGCATCGATCTTGTGTAAAAAAAAAAGCACCAAAATTGGATCAGAGAGGTACTAAAAGCTTTCTCCTAAATCAATCAAAATACATGAATACGTTACCAGTGCCTCAGTATGTTTTAGGGGATATTACTGTGGTTATGCTATTTCTTATATGAAATCAAATGGACTATAATGTACAGTAAAACATGGGCTTATCTTCTGCCCAAACGGCTATGCTATGACCCGTCCAAAAATAATGACCTCATGGCTGTTTGTGACGTGACCGAGCTCTGATGAACACGTCTGTTATAAACCACTGACGTGTGAGCAGCAGACCAAAGAGACCAGTGTGTGGTTCATGAGAAAAACATCAACCACACAGAGTGAGTGTGTGTGTGAGTGTGTGTGAGTGTGTGTGAGTGTGTGTGAGTGTGTGTGAGTGTGTGTGTGAGTGTGTGTGAGTGTGTGTGTGAGTGTGTGTGAGTGTGTGTGAGTGTGTGTGTGAGTGTGTGAGCGTGTGTGTGAGTGTGTGTGAGTGTGTGTGAGTGTGTGTGAGTGTGTGTGAGTGTGTGTGAGTGTGTGTGAGTGTGTGTGAGCGTGTGTGTGAGTGTGTGTGAGTGTGTGTGAGTGTGTGTGAGTGTGTGTGTGAGTGTGTGTGAGTGTGTGTGAGTGTGTGTGTGAGTGTGTGTGAGTGTGTGTGAGTGTGTGTGTGAGTGTGTGTGAGTCATCTTGCGGCAGCCGACTGGCTCCAGGTACAATTGTGACAAGATCCAGGCAAATTCCTCACCCTGGTGCCCAAACACTTGGATTTGTCGAGGCCAACTTTGACGGACAACTTCTTGTAGTGCAGAGATACCCCTCAGAGATACCCCTCAGAGATACCCCTCAGAGATACCCCTCAGAGATACCCCTCAGAGATACCCCTCAGAGATACCCCTCAGAGATACCCCTCAGAGATACCCCTCACACAACCTGCTGCCCCTAGAGGGATGCAAAGGAATGGATGTGTGTCCACAAAAAGTGGACACACATCCCTAAAGATGTACTGATGGCCTGAGCTGTAGAACGAGCATCAGTCAGTGTGTGTGTGTGTGTGTGTGTGTGTGTGTGTGTGTGTGTGTGTGTGTGTGTGTGTTCTAATGGCCTGCATTAAAACATTAATAACCTGACAGATGGTGGGGGGCTGCTCTGGAGCAGACCATGCGATGGAGAACAATCACTAAGGCTTGATTGCTCAAGGAGCACAAGGCAAATCTGACAGGGGGAGGGGTGTGTGTGTGTGTGTGTGTGTGTGTGTGTGTGTGTGTGTGTGTGCAGGGTGTGTGTGTGTAAAGTGGGAGGAGGGGGCTGTTTAAGTTTAACTAGGTCACTGCTACCCATTACAAGCTGACAATGATGTGGTTTGTCGCACACACAGAGTAGATCAAATCAGATTTCATTTGCTGCTCGCAGGTTTCATTTGTTTGATTCATCACGCCTCACGCGTGTGCGAATCATTTGTATTCTTCTGCCGCGGCGCCGTCACGCCTCCCTGTGGGGAGATGATTCAGTGTTATATGGATAGGTGCAGAAGTCAGCCGGGGAAAAGGGCAATAAATCCACCTGTCACTTATGCAAAGTGATGTAAATGGGGTCCCTGATTAAGACACACAGTCATTTAAAAACAGGGACTGGCAGAACCTTGACACACACACACACACACACACACACACACACACACACACACACACACACACACACACACACACACACACACACACACACACACACACACAGTCTCAGATCCACTCACACGTGTGCACGCTCTGATAGCTCTGTGTGTCTGCAGCCCTCACACACACACACACACACACACACACACACACACACACACACACACACACACACACACACACACACACACACACACACACCCCCGCCACCCTGCTCCTGCCACCAGAGCAGTTTATCAAGTAATTATTGTTTGATTACAGCGTTTCATTATCTGCACTGATTGAGTCACAACCGACGCCAAAGGTCAAGCGCCATTAACGCGCCGCTACGAAACATATTTCCACAGCGCCGCGTGTTTGCCCCCCCCCCTCTGAAAGGGCTAATTGCAAATGCATTTGTTTGAGGAAGAGGAGACGAGAGCGTCTGCTTCCCACCGACACGGAACATCACCGGGGCAGAACACACACCTACAGCAACACACACCTACAGCAACACACACCTACAGCAACACACACCTACAGCAACACACACCGACAGCAACACACACCTACAGCAACACACACCGACAGCAACACACACCGACAGCAACACACACCGACAGCAACACACACCGACAGCAACACACACCTACAGCAACACACACCTACAGCAACACACACCTACAGCAACACACACCTACAGCAACACACACCTACAGCAACACACACCGACAGCAACACACACCTACAGCAACACACACCTACAGCAACACACACCTACAGCAACACACACCGACAGCAACACACACCTACAGCAACACACACCTACAGCAACACACACCGACAGCAACACACACATACAGCAACACACACCTACAGCAACACACACCGACAGCAACACACACCTACAGCAACACACACCTACAGCAACACACACCTACAGCAACACACACCTACAGCAACACACACCTACAGCAACACACACCTACAGCAACACACACCTACAGCAACACACACCTACAGCAACACACACCTACAGCAACACACACCTACAGCAACACACACCTACAGCAACACACACCGACAGCAACACACACCTACAGCAACACACACCTACAGCAACACACACCTACAGCAACACACACCGACAGCAACACACACCTACAGCAACACACACCTACAGCAACACACACCGACAGCAACACACACCTACAGCAACACACACCTACAGCAACACACACCGACAGCAACACACACCTACAGCAACACACACCTACAGCAACACACACCTACAGCAACACACACCTACAGCAACACACACCGACAGCAACACACACCTACAGTAACACACACCTACAGCAACACACACCTACAGCAACACACACCTACAGCAACACACACCTACAGCAACACACACCGACAGCAACACACACCTACAGCAACACACACCTACAGCAACACACACCTACAGCAACACACACCGACAGCAACACACACCTACAGCAACACACACCTAAAGCAACACACACCTACGGCAACACACACCTACAGCAACACACACCGACAGCAACACACACCTACAGCAACACACACCTACAGCAACACACACCTAAAGCAACACACACCTACAGCAACACACACCTACAGCAACACACACCTAAAGCAACACACACCTACAGCAACACACACCTACAGCAACACACACCGACAGCAACACACACCTACAGCAACACACACCGACAGCAACACACACCTACAGCAACACACACCTACAGCAACACACACCTACAGCAACACACACCTACAGTAACACACACCTACGGCAACACACACCTACAGCAACACACACCTACAGTAACACACACCTACGGCAACACACACCTACAGCAACACACACCTACAGCAACACACACCTACAGCAACACACACCTACAGCAACACACACCTACAGCAACACACACCGACAGCAACACACACCTACAGCAACACACACCTACAGCAACACACACCTACAGCAACACACACCGACAGCAACACACACCTACAGCAACACACACATACAGCAACACACACCTACAGCAACACACACCTACAGCAACACACACCTACAGCAACACACACCGACAGCAACACACACCTACAGCAACACACACCGACAGCAACACACACCTACAGCAACACACACCTACAGTAACACACACCTAAAGCAACACACACCTACAGCAACACACACCGACAGCAACACACACCTACAGCAACACACACCTACAGCAACACACACCTAAAGCAACACACACCTACAGAAACACACACCTACAGCAACACACACCGACAGCAACACACACCTACAGCAACACACACCT
>CM023616.1:1166883-1171883 GCA_013358685.1 Antennarius maculatus
CTGTAGTAATATCTGTAGTAATACCTGTAGTAATATCTGTAGTAACATCTGTAGTAACATCTGTAGTAATACCTGTAGTATTACCTGTAGTAATATCTGTAGTATTACCTGTAGTAATACTTGTAGTAATTTCTGTAGTAACATCTGTAGTATTACCTGTAGTATTACCTGTAGTATTACCTGTAGTATTACCTGTAGTATAACCTGTAGTAACATATGTAGTAATACCTGTAGTAATATCTGTAGTAATATCTGTAGTAATACCTGTAGTAACATCTGTAGTAATATCTGTAGTAACATCTGTAGTAATATCTGTAGTAACATCTGCAGATATAGTAATATCTGTAGCAACATCTGTGGTAACATCTGTAGTAATCCCTGTAGTAATATCTGTAGTAATACCTGTAGTAATATCTGTAGTAATATCTGTAGTAATACCTGTAGTAATATCTGTAGTAACATCTGTAGTAACATCTGTAGTAATACCTGTAGTAATATCTGTAGTAATATCTGTAGTAATACCTGTAGTAATATCTGTAGTAACATCTGTAGTAACATCTGTAGTAATACCTGTAGTAATATCTGTAGTAATATCTGTAGTAATATCTGTAGTAATATCTGTAGTAATATCTGTAGTAATACCTGTAGTAATATCTGTAGTAATATCTGTAGTAACATCTGTAGTAATATCTGTAGTAACATCTGTAGTAACATCTGTAGTAATATCTGTAGTAACATCTGTAGTAACATCTGTAGTAATATCTGTAGTAATATCTGTAGTAATATCTGCAGTAATATATATAATAATATCTGTAGTAATATCTGTAGTAACTTCTGTAGTAATATCTGTAGTAACATCTGTAGTAATATCTGTAGTAATATCTGTAGTAACATCTGTAGTAATATCTGTAGTAATACCTGTAGTATTACCTGTAGTAATATCTGTAGTATTACCTGTAGTAATACTTGTAGTAATTTCTGTAGTAACATCTGTAGTATTACCTGTAGTATTACCTGTAGTATTACCTGTAGTATTACCTGTAGTATAACCTGTAGTAACATATGTAGTAATACCTGTAGTAATATCTGTAGTAATATCTGTAGTAATATCTGTAGTCACATCTGTAGTAATACCTGTAGTAATATCTTTAGTAATATCTGTAGTAATATCTGTAGTAATACCTGTAGTAACATCTGTAGTAATATCTGTAGTAACATCTGTAGTAATATCTGTAGTAACATCTGCAGATATAGTAATATCTGTAGCAACATCTGTAGTAACATCTGTAGTAATACCTGTAGTAATATCTGTAGTAATACCTGTAGTAATATCTGTAGTAATATCTGTAGTAATACCTGTAGTAATATCTGTAGTAACATCTGTAGTAACATCTGTAGTAATACCTGTAGTAATATCTGTAGTAATATCTGTAGTAATACCTGTAGTAATATCTGTAGTAATATCTGTAGTAATATCTGTAGTAATATCTGTAGTAATATCTGTAGTAATACCTGTAGTAATACCTGTAGTAATATCTGTAGTAACATCTGTAGTAATATCTGTAGTAACATCTGTAGTAATATCTGTAGTAACATCTGTAGTAACATCTGTAGTAATATCTGTAGTAACATCTGTAGTAATATCTGTAATAATATCTGTAGTAATATCTGCAGTAATATATATAATAATATCTGTAGTAATATCTGTAGTAATATCTGTAGTAACTTCTGTAGTAATATCTGTAGTAACATCTGTAGTAATATCTGTAGTAATATCTGTAGTAACATCTGTAGTAATATCTGTAGTAATATCTGTAGTAATACCTGTAGTATTACCTGTAGTAATATCTGTAGTATTACCTGTAGTAATACTTGTAGTAATTTCTGTAGTAATATCTGTAGTATTACCTGTAGTATTACCTGTAGTATTACCTGTAGTATTACCTGTAGTATAACCTGTAGTAACATATGTAGTAATACCTGTAGTAATATCTGTAGTAATATCTGTAGTAATATCTGTAGTCACATCTGTAGTAATACCTGTAGTAATATCTATAGTAATATCTGTAGTAATATCTGTAGTAATACCTGTAGTAATATCTGTAGTAATATCTGTAGTAATATCTGTAGTAATACCTGTAGTAATATCTGTAGTAACATCTGTAGTAATATCTGTAGTAACATCTGTAGTAACATCTGTAGTAATATCTGTAGTAACATCTGTAGTAATATCTGTAGTAACATCTGTAGTAATATCTGCAGTAATATCTATAATAATATCTGTAGTAATATCTGTAGTAACATCTGTAGTAATATCTGTAGTAACATCTGTAGTAATATCTGTAGTAACATCTGTAGTAATATCTGTAGTAATATCTGTAGTAATACCTGTAGTATTACCTGTAGTAATATCTGTAGTATTACCTGTAGTAATACTTGTAGTAATTTCTGTAGTAACATCTGTAGTATTACCTGTAGTATTACCTGTAGTATAACCTGTAGTAATACTTGTAGTATTACCTGTAATAATACCTGTAGTAATACTTGTAGTAATACCTGTAGTATTACCTGTAGTATTACCTGTAGTAATACCTGTAGTAATACCTGTAGTAATACTTGTAGTATTACCTGTAGTAATACCTGTAGTCTTACCTGTAGTATTACCTGTAGTAATACCTGTAGTATTACCTGTAGTATTACCTGTAGTAATACCTGTAGTAATACCTGTAGTAATACCTGTAGTATTACCTGTAGTATTACCTGTAGTATTACCTGTAGTAATACCTGTACTAATACTTGTAGTATTACCTGTAGTAATACCTGTAGTAATACCTGTAGTAATACCTGTAGTATTACCTGTAGTAATACCTGTAGTATTACCTGTAGTAATACCTGTAGTAATACCTGTAGTATTACCTGTAGTAATACCTGTAGTATTACCTGTAGTATAACCTGTAGTAATACTTGTAGTATTACCTGTAATAATACCTGTAGTAATACTTGTAGTAATACCTGTAGTATTACCTGTAGTAATACCTGTAGTAATACCTGTAGTATTACCTGTAGTATTACCTGTAGTATTACCTGTAGTAATACCTGTAGTAATACCTGTAGTAATACCTGTAGTATTACCTGTAGTAATACCTGTAGTATTACCTGTAGTAATACCTGTAGTAATACCTGTAGTATTACCTGTAGTAATACCTGTAGTATTACCTGTAGTATTACCTGTAGTATTACCTGTAGTAATACCTGTAGTAATACCTGTAGTAATACCTGTAGTATTACCTGTAGTAATACCTGTAATAATACCTGTAGTAATACCTGTAGTATTACCTGTAGTAATACCTGTAGTATTACCTGTAGTAATACCTGTCTCTGTCTTCATGTGGTAGAAGGACGGCAGACACAAATACATTCATACACTATACAGTATATATTTCATTTCATTTTCTTTTTGTTTCTTGTGATTTGAACACGAGAATAAAGAACCAGGTGTGTGATCAGAATATCACACACTGTTTCAGTAAAAAAAGGAGTAAAATCATATATTAGTTTTATCAGAAGGTTAAAGCCAGGAAGTCCTTAAAACACAGTTTTACGACGTGAGCCGACGTGAACCTCGGCTCACGTCGTTTTGAGTCACGTTGTTCACTACACGTTGGTTTTCAAAAAAAAATACAAGAGAACTAAAATCAAGTTTATGTCTTGCCTTTACTGCACGTCTGTCACTACAAACACTGGAGTTTCATGTTACGGTACAATAACCATAAATATCATATCATTAGCTCGAAGCCACCCCCGTGACCCGCTATGTGCAACACGCAGCTGAATACAAATGTTTTTTCTGTACTATATGAAAAATAAAATTAATTTGTTTGTAGGCTTAAAACATATTTGTATTAACCAAATATTATTGAAATTCATAACTAAAATACAGAACCCAGAATGGTTATTTGTGGTTTACCTGTATAAGTGTCTTTCATTTGACATTTGTCTCTTCATCAAATTTATTTGTAGCAGAAACTGATCTTTTTTATCAACCATCTCTGCTTTAATTTAACCAGGATGAAGCCTCACTTTGTTCTGGTATCGGACAGGCAGCCAATAATACTGAAACTTTGAGATGACGTTCAGTTACACTGTGTTTCTATAGTTATGTCAGTACATTGGTGTCACAGACTGTCCTCACTGAGCTGGTCCTGTCGCCCCTGACAGAGATCTAATAATAAATAGCTTCTAGGTTACATTTACTGTATGTGGAAAAAACAAAAAGAAAATTACTAATAAAAGAAAATATATACAACATCAAATAACTGACGAGATTCACAGTAAGAAATATAATCAACACCTCTGAGATGAATAGAATAGAATAGAGTGGAATAGAATAGAATAGAATAGAATAGAGTAGAATAGAATAGAGTAGAATAGAATAGAGTAGAATAGAGTAGAGTGGAATAGAATAGAATAGAGAAGAATAGAATAGAATAGAATAGAGTAGAATAGAGTAGAATAGAATAGAGTAGAATAGAATAGAATAGAGAAGAATAGAATAGAATAGAGTAGAATAGAATGGAATAGAGTAGAGTGGAATAGAATAGAATAGAGAAGAATAGAATAGAATAGAATAGAATAGAGTAGAATAGAATAGAGTAGAATAGAATAGAGTGGAATAGAATAGAATAGAATAGAGTAGAATAGAATAGAGAAGAATAGAATAGAATAGAATAGAATAGAATAGAGTAGAATAGAATAGAGTAGAATAGAATAGAATAGAGTGGAATAGAATAGAGTAGAATAGAATGGAATAGAATAGAATAGAATAGAGTAGAATAGAATAGAGTAGAATAGAATAGAGTAGAATAGAATAGAGTAGAGTAGAGTAGAATAGAATAGAGAAGAATAGAATAGAATAGAATAGAATAGAGTAGAATAGAATAGAGTAGAGAAGAATAGAATAGAATAGAATAGAATAGAATAGAGTAGAGTGGAATAGAATA
>CM023616.1:1176883-1203626 GCA_013358685.1 Antennarius maculatus
TGCTCCTAAACTTCTAGCCTTGCTACCTTTCCACCTGGTCTCCTGGACACACAGTATGTCTACCTTCCTCCTCTGCATCATGTCGACCAACTCTCTACCTTTTCCTGTCATAGTTCCAACATTCAACGTCCCTACTCTCAGTCCTATACTCTTGGCGCTCCTCTTCTCTCTCTTCCTACGAACACACTTTCTTCTTCTCCTTCTATACAAACCTCCCCTCAAGAAGAAAACAGCCGACCTCCAGTGGAGAATTTTACACGGTGCCATCAGTTCCAATGCTTTTATCTCTGTTTTTAACCCTGCGGTGTCCAGCCAGTGTCCCTTCTGTCCCCTTCGTGAGACAGTCTTTCATGCTTTTAGTGAGTGTGGGAGACTTGCAGTGCTCTTCACTCTTCTAACGAATGTTTTTAATCTGTTCAGTGAAAATTTTAGTATCAGGAAATTCGTCTACGGTGCTGGGTACAATAAATCGAATCAAAGAAAGTGGCAGCTTTTAAACTTTATCTCTGGAGAAGCAAAACTCGCAATTTACGTGACCAAGAAGAGGAGGATTGAAAACAATACTGTTCAAGAAGCAGCCACTGTTTTTTGCTGTAACATCAGATGTCGCTTAAAACTAGAATTTGGTTTCTATAAAATGACAAAAGACCTAAATAACTTTGGGAACATCTGGTGTCACAAAAATGTCCTATGCACTTTAGTTGATGATCAACTAAATTTTGCAAACTTCTTGATATAATGCACTGATTTTAAATTGTATTTCCTCTTACTTATTGGTTTTTAGTGTTTTCGTCTAATGTAAAATTGTAAAATGTTTTGAATGTGATTAAAGTGTTTTTGCAAAAATCAAAAAAAAAAAATCTTCAACCAACAGTAGTTCAATTTCCACCGGCACCCTGTAGGTCAACAGCACCGATGGCGGTCGTTGTTAACCCGGGCCTCGACCGATCCGGTATGGAAGTCATAGGTTTGATTTGTAAGTTTGATTTAGCAAAAGTTTTACGCCAGATGCCCTTCCTGACACAACCCTCTGTATTCATCTGGGCTTGGAACCGGCACAATAAGACACTGACTTGTGCTCTCTTGCGGCTACATTATTATATTATTATTAATAATATTAATACTAACAAATAATAACCCTATCTGAACAATCGCTCCTACTTACTTCATTTTATATATTATCACACTACTCCTGACATTCAATACTCAAATGTAAATGTTCTACAGCCACACCAAACAACACTGCCCATATATTTTATCATCTGCTGTGGTTATTTTGTAGTTGTGTTTTTTATGTTTATGATTATTATTTAAAAGAGCATGAGTCCATACTAACTGATAGTCTCTACATAGACAGAAATACAGGCTGACACCAGTCTATACTGTACGCTGGAACAGCCGATGAATTTGTTAAGACACAAAGACACCGTGAAGGTGGGTTCAGCTGTGCTGACCAGTTTAGGTGTATTTGGAACACATGCTGGTATAATGGTGTGAACTCAATCAAAAACAAACAATGTTCTGTAGGTACGAAGGCCCATCCCGTTCACACCAGTGAACACACACGTCTGTTAAACCTGCTGGCCTTAAGTGAGTGTTCACTAATTCATTCAAGTGAATGGAAAACCCTGCATCTACAAATTTCACACTACATTTCATCCCAGGTTAATTAAGAATAATGGTCTGCTGCTCTCAGGTCACCGGTTAAAAAAACAGCTTTTATTTGTTCGGGGCTCCTGACATTATAAAGACAGAGTAGTTTGTCAAGCAGACGTGACCTTGGGAGTTGTGGAGGTGCTGGTGTGAGATGATGGTGATATCAGAGGGAAAACACATGATGGAGTGTGGCTGTAAATATTAGCCTGTCATGGGCCCAGAAATCTGACTTTACCTGGATGACCAGCAGGTTCTAAAACAAGATTGGTGGTGATAGTTTAGTGGAAGTTGATATTTAAAAAAAAAAAAATGAAGTGTTTGGCCCCCAATAGTCCCTTATAATTGTAGTTTGATTTACACATTGTCAAATATCCCCTGTAGCAACACCTGCTGCCATTAAAAGCCATCAATAAATGTTGGGGTGAAAGGTCATTTAATTTGATTTTTACACCTCCACTTGGCTTTCATTGCCGGGGCCATATTTTCTCTTCTTTTTTATGAGATCTTCATTATTTTTGTGGTAAAGTGATAAACTGTTGTTGACAGGAGAGACGGTCCAATGGGAGGGGGCCAAAGTCAAACCAAACAAAACAATGCCATGAAACGCGTCTCCACATGTTTAACACCACGGTTTGATTTTTTTATTCACAGGGTCTGTTGAGAGACCTGGGCAGTAATACGGAACGCACCGAAAGCCTTTGGGTTAAACGATCAAACATTCTGAACCCAACTGTGTGAAAACCTCTCGGACACGTCTGACAGCAGGTGTTAATAAATGCTGGACAGGTGAGGGACAGAGTGGGTGGAGATAAGGCAGATAATTCCATCAGTGTTTGTGTGTCTCTGAATGTCTCCTATCTGAAGCACTGGACCTGAGGACAGGAGCCACAGGAACAATGAGAACGTTAACCAGTCGTCTGGACTGGGCTCACTGGTGAATAACACTATGATGATAGAAACAGCTCCTCCTGGTGCACTGCCAGTTTAGCACTAATACACATGACTGCTTTCTCTAATTAATATTACAATTATTAAAGTAGTGGCCATTGCCAGCCAGTGGAATGAAGTCTAAAACTGCCCCCAGAGCACTGACACACCAGCAGAAACACCACTGGGGCTATTAGTGTGTAGCGTGTCAGACATGCTAACACAGCGTGTGGACATCATGGACTTTAACACATGGTGGTCATTGTGAGGTGTGCTGGTGTTAATGTATTGGCTGATTGGGACATGTATAAATGAAGAGGAGCAGAAAAGAATCACCAGTGCTTGTTGGAAGTCGTGCTACATATTCAGAGGGTGATAAACGTATTAAACAGAACTCACGGCTCTGCTTCGTACAACACGTCCACTTTAAAGTCTACAGGAGTCTAAATGTCTCCACGTTGACCCGGACTGGAGGGGGCACAGTCTCTGTAGACCTTCTCCTCTCAAACAGACCTGTTCCTGCCCGTGGTCAGTCTCACTGCCTCTGCCCCCGAAGATGGTACCCCCCCATCACTGATGAGTGAGTTTCACTGCTGGGGGAGTCATAAAGGAATAAACTGTGTTTGTGTTGTAATGCTCTCTACCTTTACACAGAGACCCCCCCCCAGACAGGGGGGTGGACACCTGCCTGCTGCAGGACCGACAGCCCAGGATGAACAAAGAGAGAAGGAAATAAATATAAATCAATGTGTTCCTGAACTTTTCACAATAAAGGAGAGGAAAACAGAGAAGACAGTCATGGAGAAGGTCGTGTTTGTGTTTCAGCGTTTTGGTCTGAAACGGAGTTTCACATGAAACACTTGACCTGGAGAAGGATGGATTCTTTTGTCCTTTCCTGTTTAAAAAGGGGCATTTCCAGAAAGTAGAGGACGACAAGGAGGTGTGTCAGATAGAAGGTTCATCACTGAGTACAGCCAGCACACACACACACACACACACACACACACACACACACACACCCTCCTCTCCCTCGCCCCACAACACTGATAAAGTCACAATAAAGAGATACTGAAGCAAAATCAATGTCTGTGGAGGAGGGGGGGGCACCGGTGTGTGTTACAGGAGAGGAACTGTGCTGCTCTCCACACATCACACACACACACACACACACACACACACACACACACACACACACACTCTGCCCCTCCCATGTCTCCACCAGAGCAAACTCTGCGTTGCCCCCTGATGCCACCAGGAAATTTAATCTTTCCAAATCCTCATCAGGGCTCTCCATCGTCCCGTGTGACAGCGCCGGGGACAATTAATTATACAATTTCGATGGGAATATCGACTAAACAAACCTATTAATCATAGCAAAAGTCAATAGGCATGGACACATTCAATCATGTCCTGCCCAATGATTACTCCTCTCAAAATACAATAATTATTTTCTAGAGCTGCCTCAAATTAAATTCCTGTCAAGCCGGTACAAGTCTAGCAGTTGATGAAGGATGCAATGGATTCCTGCCCCGGCCCGCCGGGGTGTGGGGAGGGACATTTATCGCTTTGGAAAGGTAGTTTGTTTTATAAGGATCATAACATGGTGTGTTTAACTAGACCATGACCATCAGATTATCTCTGACACCCCCATTATGTCCGCCTGATTCAGGGGGGAGGAAGATGAGGAGGAGGAGGGAGCGGTACAGACACACAACACGTGTTTGTCACACGCCAAGGCTGTCCCGTGTCCAGAGGATGGATCAGTGAAATACGGACGTGGATAAACGCCTGAACGACCAATCAGCTCCTCTCATCACAACCAATCAGCTTCAGTTCTGCTGTTGGGAAAAATAATCACACAGTGGGCAGAAATTTACACCCGCCAAGAAGGTTATGTCAAAATCTAATGTTCCCTGTTTATTATTATATTTAGAACCGCTCATATTGTCCCCTAACCCTTAACGTAACTGTCAGACTTCTGGAAACACCAACAGGATTATATTTCAGTTCCTCCTGAGAGCTCTGTGATCACCGGCTGAAAGACTAACAGATGTTGTTACGACAGGAAGCTGTTGTGAAGTAACTCCACTGTAATCTATTTACTTTTACAACTATGACTGTGATTCCGAAACAAAGACACAATCATTTAAATGAAACGTGTTTCATTTCATAAATAGTAACATTGAATCAGTAGGTAAATGTTTCTGTCACAGTTTGTGCCAAAAAGGAACAAAACTGGATTTATAATCAGATCATACAATAGATAGTCCGTTTAACTGGTGTGTGTGTGTGTGTGTGTGTGTGTGTGTGTGTGTGTGTGTGTGTGTCCATTTTGAACTATTTAACACAACACTGAAAAGCTGAAAGTGGGACTTTTCTTCTCAACACTTCATGTGAACGTTTGAGCCCCAGGAGCAGAAAGAGTTCCTGTTAGACTGAAACAGACTCAAAACACTCGTGTTGTGTTTGGACATGAGCTTCAATATTTCACTGTCATTTTGATACCTAACAGTGAAAAAAATAAAAGGTTGGCTCTCAATCTTTTATCTGTTTTACAAATGAATTTTGAAAATGGATAAAAGATTTGTCAGTAGAAAATAATTACAATAAAGAGGAAAATAAAAACCACAAAGTGGAATAAAAAAATTGCATGTGCAATAAATAAGCAGAGGAGGAGAAACGAGAGAGTAGATGAATATATGAAGGGTTAGGAAGCGAAGGGTGACTTACTGAGGTCCCATTGTTTTCCCGGAAAACGTCCTGGTTGACATAATTAAAAAGCTTCTTTTCAAGTTGAAGAACAACCTGAGAGAGAAATGGAGCTCTGATTAATACCAGCGCTGGAGTCAACTCACTTTGTAATTGGAGCACTAATGAACAGCAGTGTGCTGAAGTGGCAGAAAGCACTGTTAATTTTACACCAGAAAGGCATCACACGGCTTTAAATTGAATGTTAACACATCCGTTATGCCGCCACTAAAGGCTTCAGCCATACATAGAAAAAGAAAAATAATGAACATTTGAAGGTTCTATTAATTCAAAGAAGTATTTTTTCTTTTCAACACTCGGTGCTTATTGTTCTCACAGTGATGGTAGACCAGCAGCAGTAAAAGCACATTCTGTTTGACATTAATTAATTCATCGAAAGAACGACAATTTATTTGATTATTTCGGGTAATTTAAACCATATTAAATTACCTAAAATAAATTTGGGTAATTTACCCCCCCCCCCATACTGATATTAAACCACCTTCTATCTGTATTACCTTTAAAACACTGTGATAGACTGTTTAAAGCACTTTGGTATTAAAGAAAAGTGTTTCTTCTACACACAGAAGTGCGCTGCGTTCCGTGATTCTTGGAAAGCAGCGCACTTCTGGATGCTTTCAGCCAATAGAATGCGAGTACGGTATTATGTGACTACCCACTAAAAATCCTCGATGCAGTGAAGCGATGGATTACTGTACACATTTCACCTCTGCTGGTGCGCAGCTTTCATCAGGTAGATTCGGTCTGTATGTAGAGCTGTGTCATCAGCATACATGTAAACGTGTGGCTCCATTGTGATGCGTAGAATGCTGAGTCAGCACAGAAAACCTGACCTGTGTTTGTGTCTGTATGGATACAGCCTTTGTTAACCTCCTCAACTAACCAGGAGCTCTAGGTCCCAACCACCACAAACCAGAGTCTGGGTCAGAGGAGAGTTTCTAATGATGGTATCAGAGACATTAAATCCCACTCAATCACTGATTCCCATTAAATCAATTGGTACCAAACTGGTTCCCAGAGTACACTTGAATGAGAGAAACCCAGACGACCATCCCAGTGAGAAACAGAGACACTGAGTCCACGTCCCTCCAAACTGGTCTTTGTCTGGAGTCAGTGTTCTGAATGCAAAGCAATCTGGGACAACTGGAGACTTTATTGCTCTCCGAGTGGGAATGGCTGAACCTCACCTAAACCTTCAAACCACCAGCCCATCTGCTGACTTAGCTTTGTGATACAGCTTTGCATTCTGTTATGAAGGACCTTGTTGGATCAGATGCTTTTGGACTGACTGGGCTTTTTCCCACTGTCTTGGGTGTGAGTTGAGTAACATTAATACAGTATGTGGGGTGTTTAGTATTATTCCAAAGCCAAACACGTAACCAACAGCATGAGAATCGCTGGGCACAACAAGCTAACAGAGAAGGATCACGTCTCTTTTTGTCTGTCGATAAGGAAGACTGGATGCAGCAATATTGTATTTCTGTTCTTAACCATTTAATGATCTTTTAGGACATTTATTGGCACTTTATATTTGGCCTCATATTCAATCAGTTTCCTCATTTTATAAGTTTCTCATTCTTGAGTAAAATGTGGAAGAAACATTTCTCCAGCAGCTCTTTAAACAGCTTCCTCCACTGAAGAAATGATCATTTTACAAGACACTGGTGATTTAGAAAAACAATTATAAATTATTATAAATTACAACCATCGACTTTACATTTTGTCGCCACTAGTTACCACTGACGTACACATACTGGTTCTGACTGACTGCACGGTTACTGAATCCACCACAGCAGCAACAAGCAGTCAATCACGGAGCCACGTCCAAAAGCATCTTCTGATATATTGTCTATTTGATTCTAACTGTGACTATAATTAATAAAAGACCAAAATCATTGAGGAAGAGTTGAAACCAGAGACCCATTAAATTCTATGGTCATGAGGGACAACATTTTGCAAACAGAGAATTACCCCCCTGGTGGTGTATCTAAGGACTGCACTTCACAACAGTTTCAATTTCAATATCCCAACAGCACTTTTAGTAGTAATTACATGAATATTGCTTCATTTATTTACATGTGAGGAGATTCTATTCAGTTACACACTGATTTGATTTTGATATTTTGGCAGGCAGAAATCATGCAGCATAGCTTACCTTTCGGTCATTGTCACTTTCTCTGAATATTAACTTGTTGACCTCATTGGTGTCAGCGCCTCTGACCGTCTGCATGGTGGCAGTGGAGCAGAGGTTCTGGAGGGGGGAGCAGAACCAGGAAGCAACGTCAAGACACAGAACAACATAGTATGTATTCTACTTTGTGAACCACATATACAGTGTATATATATGCAGTATTTTCCACACTGTAAGGCGCACCTAAAAGCCTTTAATTCCCTCAAAAAGCGACAATGTGCCTTATAATCCAGTGCGCCTTATATATGAAAAGGTTTTAGAATATGTCACTCGTTGGAGGTGCGCCTTATAGTCCAGTACGTCTTATAGTGCAGAAAATACACATACACATATTACATTGGCTTCTAACAGTCTTAGGCCATGCTTCTGAGACATGACCACTCAGCTCCCAGTCAGTGGTGTTCTAGAACACATGTAGCCCCGTTCTGTCAGCAGTACTGACGTGTCCTCAGTCACACTGAGGGGTCACAAACATGATGGATGGGTTCAACACTGGCTGCTTTCATCTGATTGGCTGTCAGAGAAATGACCTGTGGGGGCTGTCTCACCTGCCGAGGTCAGCAGCAAGTATCTACGATGTCATAAGACTCTTCAGACTTACACAAGTTCTGAGGATTGTTGAGTGAACAGGAACTTATAAATATAGATTAAAACATGCTGAACAACAGGAGACAATAGTAAATCCTCCACAGGTCTGGTCTTTCCTTGTTTCCATGGCAACATAACCAGGCTTTGAAGACTCTGACACTTACGTAAGAAGACAGGATTTTATTGCCAGCATTATTCTGCAAATATAGTAAAAATAAATATTTGAGGGTATGCCCTTGTTGCCAAGGGGTCAAGGATCCAAACTGACATCTTGAGTGTTGTGATGACACGTCTACATTAGATTATCATAGAAACAGAAGTATGGAAACATTATAATGCCTAGAATAGACTCAGAGCTGACAACCGACAAGCATAGGTCTAATAAACCTATTAGACCTAAAATAATGCATCAAATTACTGCATAAATTAAAGTCTCCAACAAACCCTTCCTTGGTCTGGGTCTCTGTCCTGACCCCATGCACTGTGTGCACGGTTAAATTCTGCTTTGTGGACTCTCTTAACAATTAGTTAAACATTGGACCATCTGTGTTTGAAGACAGTTGAATGAGGTAATCCCACAGCCAGCGGTTCCCATCCCACCCCCCCGAGACTCTGCCACCTGATTGAAATTCAAAGCACACATCTGATAATCGGGTCAAGCCAATATAGCCAGCAGAAAAAGGTTCTTTAGAGCCAAATGTCACAAATCAGACCTGCTTCAGTCACAGAGAAACACACATCAGATTAGGGCAAACACCACCGCCCTGAGAGGAACAACTCTCTGCAGCCCCCACAGTATTACCTCAACCCCATTCCTTCATGCTTACCCCCCCTCCCCATGAGCAGCGCTCTAAAGGCCCAACAAATCGCTCCATCTTTCACTCATTTAGGCGTCCAAACAGGGTCAATACGGCCCCCGGCAGCCTCATGCTAATGCGCTTAAGTGCACTTAAGCAGCTTTGTGCCCTGAATGGGGCAAAGAAGGAGCAGTGGGGGGGGACAGATACTCTCCCTGTCAAAAAGTCATTGTAGCCACAACCAGCACACAACCTCACTGTCAGGGTTATGTGTTGGATCTACACCAACTGAACCAATGCAGTCACTTCTGCTCCTCACAATCTGTACTAAAACAAGGTCAAGTCATGTCAACGACAGACGTTTTTATGGGACTGATGAAACTGTGAATTTAAAATTAAATGAAAATTCAAAGTATTCTCATTATTAACTGTGTGTTCTACCAGCAGCCTCAGGCTGCATAAACATCCACAATGAAGTTAATCAGACATCAGATCCTCTTACTGGAACTCCTAGCATCAACACGTCAACGAGGAAACATGGATTTTAAATTTTAATCAGTTTGAGGCTTGGATAAAACAGTAAAGTGAACAAACATAGGCCCTCTAGATGGAAACACACACGGGCATTGGATCAGAAGCCACAGGTTTCTACTAATGGGTGTGATGGTAACAAGATACCAACAACATAGGATCAGGTCGGTCTAAGATAATACCTGTGTTCAGAGTCCATATGGAGATATACAGAAATTTTACTAGCAAACAAATTGAGACCACATGGAAACCAGAGCTACAAGTGCATTATGGGATACAACATGGCTCTGAACACCCAGTGTATGGGCACATGGGATGGGACCTGTGTGTGTGTGGCTTACAGATGTCATGTTGTGACTGGAGTGTACAGAATTTATTAAACACGTTTAATTACAGATGTTTTACACCTGGAAAAAGGGGACAATTATATTGTGTTGGTTTCTTGAAAATCATAATCAAACTATTGTGTAACCTAAAACTAAGATGTCATGTGATTTAATATGAACAGCAGTTAAGATTAAGATTAACTCTAGTTTATTAATCCCTGAAGGGAAATTATTTGTGTTATAACGTGTTAGTAACTGCATGCATAGGATATATGTGTAGAGGTCCTTCACACACACACACACACACACACACACACACACACACACACACACACACACACACACACACACACACACACACACACACACTGGGGGCCTGTAGGCATGAGAGGCAGGGCGGCAGGCAGCTCCTTCATGATTCCCCCCAATGAGCAACTACTAAAGGGGATGCTGCCTTGCTCAAGGGCACCTTCACCCGGAAACGACCAGGAAATGAGTTGGTTCATCTTTAAACTTCACTTCTAACACCCACAATGGGCTTCAGCCCAACGCCCACACAGCTGTCAGTCAATGGCTGGTCCTCCAATCAGCAGGCAGAAGCCCAGTGTCCAGGCCAGCCAAGACCCGCCCGCTGCTCCATTCATCCCCAGAGATGCTGAGCGTTGAGGGGGGGGACTAAATACTGACACTGATCCAACGATCCTCAGGTTTCCAGACGATGGAGAATAGTTCCATGCTGTCCCGTTGAGGTGAAGGGTTTCGAACAGGAGATGAATTAATCCCAC
Source organism: Antennarius maculatus (assembly GCA_013358685.1). Classification (NCBI taxonomy): domain Eukaryota; kingdom Metazoa; phylum Chordata; class Actinopteri; order Lophiiformes; family Antennariidae; genus Antennarius; species Antennarius maculatus. Next base: position 1,187,454 of record CM023616.1, read on the forward strand.
CTGAATGTAGGAGTTAAAATCAAATCCAGACTTGTGTTGAGTGGGTGATTAAATGAACTTGTGTTCGACATGAACCACATGTACAGGGGTCAATGAAATGTTCATATTTGATGAACATATTTGATGACAAATAAGGGAGGCTGGAGTCCCTAGCAGTCTTAGATAAATCACTTCTGATATAATAATCAATCCTCTGTTTTAATTTATATTTATTATCTCTAGATCCTGACATAAAGTTGTGTCTATACAAGCAGAAATGTGTCTGATTTGTGTTTCTATCAGCCGCGGTCCTGAACTCAACGCCTACATTAACTGTTAGTCTCTAAGAGTTAGGCTGGTCCTAACTGAAATGTGTGAGTGATTGTGTCTATGGATTACACAGCAGTCGTGCCACATGTAGTGTGTTTCTGAATGCTACTGCAGACTGCCTGAAGGGAACAAAGATATTTATGATATCTACTTCTATTAGAAACAAAGTAAAGGTGACAAATGGAAGCTCTCTGCTGGTGAGTTCAGTGCTGGACAGAGCTGGATGTTGACATGCTGCATATTGATCTACTCAGAAGTTCACTGACTGACCAATCAGTGTGTCTGTGTAAATGGAGGAAGCTGATTATCCCTGATTGATCATAATTACTGGACTGCGAGTCTGAAGAACAGCCTGACTGTGAAGATCCAGCAGCAGTGAGATGGAAATGAGAAGCCCATGCTGTCAGTTAGTCTAATCATATCAGTGATGTCTCCATCTCACAATCACCACAACCCGGGTGCTGCTGAAAATACTCTTCTGCAGAGCTGCTGCTTCCTGAATGTAGGCATGACCTCACTAACAACCCCACTGATACCACAATAATCCACCGGATTATTACTGGATCCTTATGTACAACATTAAAATTAGTCTGAGCGATAAATAGAGGAAACTCAGGTAATGGGAAACTTCAACTAGTCCCACAGTGACTTAGATTCTCTCCAGTACGCTTCACAGGTCAGCAACTGACTGTTTGCTGAGCCAGAGGTCAGGGGTCAGGAAGGTGCTGCCTCTGCGCATCAATGGAGGATAATCTCATGACTGTGGAAGGAGGAAGCAGCTGTTTAAAGGAGCACTCTATTCCAGCTGCTCCGTCAGGAGACAGGAGAACGCAATCTGCTTTAATGACCACTCACACACACACACACACACACACACACACACACACACACACACACACACACACACACACACACACACACACACACACACACACACACGGCAAACTAATACTGGATATACTACTGGACACAACACAGTGAAAGACCATTAAAATGACATTTCATTTAGAATATATTTTTATCTCACAAAACTAATAAAACGTGCTGATTTTCTGTAGACACTAGTTCAGATTTGAGATTTATTTAATCCAGGAAAAACTAAGTTGATCAGGATGAGAAAGTAAAAGTCATCTCTGTAACATGTTAAAACAGTAAATATTACTTCAACAGGATTAAAAGGTGAATTCTGAGATGACTGTAGGATGATAAACGGAGCTCATCTCTACCGCCTGAGATAAATATTTACCTGTGAGAAACAAAAGGTGAGGTGAACTTTGAACTGATAGCAGAGTTGTGAACTCCAGCGACGACAAACGACACGAACGTCACAACTCAGGTTTCTCTACCAAAAACAATTAATGAATAAATTACTGCCCTTTTTAAATATAAAATACTCCAAACCATTCATGATGTGCTGATTCAGGGGACTAGAGACACCCTGAATGATGTAACACAGTCTGCTGGTGCAAAACACTAATGAAGAGCCTCCTTATCTACTCATTCAGCCAGGACTCCACACTGAACAGTCATTTAATCCAAGAACTAGGAGATGATCTTACCGTTCCAGGCATTCTAACACTACTGTTACACTGGAATAGAGGCTGCTGGGGGGTTAGGTAGCTTTGTCCACTTGGGAGGTCAGTGATTTCAGCTCCAGTCCCTCCATGCAACAAGACAACGTACCCTTGAGCAAGACACTTAACCCAACGTACTCCCCAGGTGCTACAAGGGCTGCTGACTGTTTCTCAGGGATGTCTCCAGAGAAGAAATCATCTTGTACTAACCAAACTCACGTAATGACTGATGGGCTTGAGGCCCTCGATAAACTGTTCAGAAGGATTCCTCACATTTCACAGAAACCACCAAGATATTTGTTCCCTTATTCAGCCTCTGCACCATCATTGATGCTTGGCTCAAGGGGGCAATCTGAAGCTTCTGCCTTCATGCCAGCTATCACACAGAAAGCAGTGAATGAGCAAACACCACCCCCATTGGATCTGACAGGACATTAGAAAAGCACATGCAATAGTTCTGACACTGTTCTTCTCTCACTGACTCACACAACAGGACTTCCTGTGGAGAGGAACTGACACTGGACACACTATCACCCAGAGTTAGTCCATGCATGACCACTGGTACACAGCTGACCCTCTTTAACCTGTCCCCCCCTACACCCTCCCGGTTTCCCAGGACAGTGTGTGTGAGCCGGGTGAGAGCTGACAGTCAAAGGCAGTGTGTGCTGTGTAGGAGGTCTCCTCAGCGCCACGCCTTCACCAAAAATCAGTTGCAGAGGTATGAGGGCGTGCGAGGTGGTGATAATATATCCTACTTTTGGTGCACATTATAACATCTGGGAAAGCTCTCTAAAAACAATGGTGAGCATTGAGAGCTGCCATTCTGGCTTCACCTTCACAAACCAGCCAAAAGCATTTGTCCCCTTAATGGACAGGCCACAAATCATCCAGGACAACAGGACGGGGGGGCGTGTGAAAGAGAAGCTGAATGCGTGTGTATGTCTTGTCTGAGTGTGTGTGTGTGTGTGTGTGTGTTCCCCCTCGGTATTTAACTTTGCTGCTGGCCCATTCTGCAGTGCTCTGCAGGACAAATTGCTGTGCATGGTTGCCTTTGAGAGTCAGTGCAGCAGGCAGAGAAAGGACAGGGCTGAAACACAGGGAACAGGCCTATAAAAATTCATCACTTTGACCTCCATGACCTCTGTATAGTGGGGGTAGCAAAGACACACACGGAGCGAGCACTGGTTCACCCACCAAAACTGAGAAGGGAGCTACGGGCTAATATTCCAAAACTAGCAAGACTGTTTTAGGCAATGTTCCTAGAAAAAGAAACAGTTTGGATGAAGACAAACACAAATGAAACCGGTCATGAAGTGAGTCTCAGGATTTCCGTGTCTGTCTTTCACACTTGCAGACACAATAGCCATGAAAAGCCTTCTTCAAAGAAAAAGGCCACCAGATGCTTCATTGTGATGGAGTCTCTGTGTAAAGTAGTGGCAGTAAAAGGAGGGTGGGTCCTCCTGAGGGGTATTAGCCCCATTAAGAGGGGCACATTGTCTCAGGCTGGCTTCTTGACACATTACTGCCACCTGTACAAAGAAAAGCCAATGAGATTTAATCTGACAATCCTTCCCCTCCACTGGTAACACTCTGGGACAACTGGGCAGATGTCTGAAGACTGTTTAACAGCAGCTTCTCTGAACCTCTCATTAAGACCACGGACGCTTAAATTACCCAACAGCCACCTTAATGTGGCACTCATTTGTTGTGTGATGGAGCTGCTAAGTGTTAGCTCCTTCAAATGTTTCTTTAATGCATCAGACTACAACAGGACATTGATCCTGTTATTGAACAAACATGTTCATAAATCAGACTGAAACTTTTATTACAGCATACCTCAATTACCTGGAGAAGACTGATACAGAGCTTCTGAAGACAGACTAACACGACATAGTTGTTCAACTAATGACACAACAGAAGACAGTCCGATGGAATCAGATCAGTCACCAATCAATCCAATCACCAATCAAACCTATCGAACTAAAACCTTCACAGATGAGGAGAATCAAGAAGTTCTGTCCTTCCATCCCCGGACCCTCCTGGAAACTACAAGTTATATAACAAGAGAAGGAAAAAGGGTTTATTTGTGTATTGTTTAAAGTCTTTGGGACAGAAACATCTCTGAATTACCCAATCAGAGGCACACACAGTGGTGTGGACTGTTCTCACTGAGTCTATTAGAGAATATCAAAGACCTTATCAGTGACAGGCGATGTGTGATGTCCCAGCATTCAGAGGGGTGTTCCAAGTAGATTGATTGGCATCATCAACAAGATGTAACAGTTTTTAAACCATTTTCTAACCGTTAAAAGCCTGTTTTTTCTGCTTTGGTGACTGAGCTGTACGTCGATGACTTTTTCAAGCAGGCAGCTGACTGGCCATCTTCCCCCCAGTGAGCACTGGGTAGAGAAGACCCCAGTGGGGCACGTACCCCCCAGTCACACAGGAACATTGATTCATTTGGTGAACCACCCTTTAATTTGTTTGCACCATTTCATTTAAATGATGTGCTCGTCCACCAGGGTGAGAAAGAGGTGTAATTCCACAAAGTGAAGGGGAAAAGGAAGGGCCGAGGAGGGGGGGTTGACACCCCAGCACAGGGAGCTAGGCAACCATCTAGTGGGTGGGCTTTGTTATACATTTTACCAATTTTTCATGCCCATCCCTCTTGATGTGACCCCACTCAGGGCCCTTTATGCCCCTGACAGCTCTGCGCAGGAAAACATGCTGCCGCTCTGATAGCATGAAATCGGGAACAAAGACCCCCGGGGAGAGGAGAAGGGGGCCACAGGGCCACGCTGAGCACTAGTTCCCCCTGGCCCGGGGTACAAGCAGATGTTAGGCCAGCCCCAATCCTCTCTGCCCCCCAAAAGAGGAGGTTCTGCTGGGGAGACGGGGCTGAAAATCATTGTTTCAGCTCTGCTCTAAAACAAAACCTGCAGCCACTCCTCCTGAAAGGGCCCCCAGTATGGCCGGCACACATAAATCACACGGGGGGGTGGGAGAAAGGGCCATGAATTCTCAATGTGGTTCTTAATGGGCTCTCTTAAATATGATGTGAATGTAGCCCAGCTATTTCTAATGTCGGGGGGAAAGTTGTTGAAAAGCTTTCCATCAGTTGTGTTACCAGCATCACTCTGATGGTACTGGGGAGGAGGAACAGTTCAAAATGAATGAAGTTTGACAAAAATTTTGAGAGTTTGTCGCCCATAGAAGTTACTAGTAACACCCACACACACACACACACACACACACACACAGCTACTGAACACATATGTGACACATCTCAACATACAGTAGATACATCTCCTTTGCTCATAGACTGATAGAAATTAAAATCACACAATGTGGGAAATTTTGTTGTATGCAACAAACAGACAGACAGACAGACAGACAGACAGACAGGTTTGGAGGAGAAGGGTCTTGATGTTAGTGGTGTTCTTCAGCTCTATTTGCTGAGGACAGCACTAGTGAACACTAGTGAACACAGCTCAGGTGACCCTGACCCTGGAGCGACTGTGAAGACCCACAATGCCCCTGGTGGTGCCAGGCTCTGTGCTCATAGTGGTGTTCCCAGCTGCCAGTCGCAGCGCCTACCGAGCCCCCCCAACCCCCCAGCACACAATGGCAGCAGCATGACTTGTGGCCGGCTCAAACAGCGAGTTATTAATGAGTGGCCCCAACAGAACCCAGCGCTGTACTGGTATGGACACTGGTCCCATCAAAGCTGCAGCCCTCAAGCTGCCCCCTCAGGGCCCAACTCTGCCCTTTGTTTCATATTCATCACCGCTGGAAGCAAACAGACAGGAGGAGAAAGAGATGCTATTGTCTGCAGCGCTGTCCATCTCCATCCAGAGGGGTGGTGTGTGATATAACACACTCATTGTGATAGATGGAACAGTTCACATGCTGTTATTGTAGGTTTAACCACGTGTGGGCCAAACAGAAGGTGACCTAAGGATTCTGTTTGAGCTGTGAAGTAAATGATGGGGGTCTGTTGGGTGTATCGCATCAGGTCGGTTAAGATGTTGTTATGTGGGCTGAATTTTTACAGAAGAAAATACTAATTTGTCCACAATGTGAAAGATATGTCACTTTTTGGATCTAAATTCATGATTATCTAAGAAACTGAAGGCAGCCAAGGGGGGGTCACAGTCCCTGGTGTCAGGGGTCCCACCAAACAGAGGTCTAATCAGTGTTGGCACGCGGCTTAATGGATGGGTGCCCCCCAAAATTAATTAGCCTGACTAATGTAGTGTACACTTAATTACACTGGCCACCTTTTGATTCATTGCTGGCCGGACACACACATGCTATCAAAGATGGTGTGAAAAAAGGGAAATTGTCGAGCCTTCCTGTACGTATCATTTACCTAGACGAGGTTCAACAGCGACAACGGCCATCGTCTTCATAACGACCTTGTTGGGAACAATCAGAGGAAACACCAACAGAAAACACCAGACAGAAACCACATTTACAAGAAGCAACACCTGAATGTTCATGCTGCATTATTCATAAATACGTAAGCAGTCCCTGATTTCACTCCGTACTTCACCATGTCTGTGTCACCAGAGAGTGTACGCATCACGCTGAGGGTCAAACGACAGAGGCCATTCAGTGACTACATGTCAGTCAATGTATATATACACATATACTGTATATATACGCACATATACACACATATATATACATATATTTATATATACACAAATACACACACACACACATATATATATATATACATACACATACATATATACATACACACATACAGTACATATACACATTATACATGCTGTATATATACACATTATATATATATATAAATATGTAATGAACTTTACAGTATGAGCTTCAGTTTAAATATGTTCTTTCTTTGATATTTGCAAATGTAACTATAAATATAAAATCCTAACAAAAATCTCTCAGGCCTTACAAAACCAAACATTAAAAAAACAAACAAAGACACAAAAAAGAAGGGTAAAACCCCGTCTGTTGTCATGGGGTAATTTCACGGTGTGGAGAATAAATGATCCATCATGTCCTGCTATTGCTGATTATTTCATTCATTAGCAGTGGAGCTGGTCGGGGGCCCACCTTTAATTTCATGCTGCTCCAGAGAGAGAAAGGACACAGAGAGAAGATTGATGCTCCCGCCGCCGGTACTTTCTACCAGTGCAGACAGGGGGCACTATTCCAAATCTGTCCTCACAGACAGGCCAACTACCCTAATGAAATCTCTCCATAGCAGCGGTTCGGGGCCAATTAAAAATAGCCCCACTCCATGTCACAGGGACAGTAGATCAAGTCAGCAATTAACCCTCAGACTGGCCTCTATCAATTCTTAAATAGGAGCAGGCCGGCCACCATCTCTGCAGATATTAAATTTACATTCTATTAAGTTTAATTAGGAGGGATTTTAAATATACTAAGAGTCCAGGCACGGAGCCCTGAGCATGTCATCAACACGGCTGATTCACGGCCACTGGGGGGGGACGCACGCACACACGCACACACGCACACACACGCACACACGCACACACACACACGCACACACACACACACACACACAGCGCAGCTATACGTCTTACAACACTTTGGTTTGTTAAAAACACCTTTCTGCACTGGTAAACTGTAACGAAGTGCATTTACTCAAGTGCATCCCGCTTCAGCCCCCCACCATCTCTGAGGGGGTGTCCTCACTCCACTGAATTAATATGAACAGCTTTATTTGCTCTCAGAGCCCCAAATTTATTATGAACATCTCTAGATGAAGTCCAAGATTTGGAGTGTATGAGGCCGCATTCTCTTAAGGACTACAGTAAATAACAATAATAACAACGTATAATAATAATAATTATTATTATTATAATGATAATAACAATAATTATAACAATAATAATAATGATAATAATAATTATAATTATAATCATCATCATCATCATCATCTCTGGGAATGAATAAGGTATTTACAGTAAATATATATCATCATCTGGATCATTTCATTTATTTTAGACTATTATATAATATTTATGTACTTGTTAATGAATATCAGATAATTAAATAACACTTTGAATGAAACAGTCCCTCTGGACTCTGGTCTCTGGGCTAACTGGATGTAACACAAACACACAAACTGCTGCACTATTCACTAGTGTAACTGTGTTTGTGTTGTTGTTTATTTGTCACTATGCTTCACACCAGGTGGATCAGGAATAGGGATTAATTCCCACTAACGTGTCCTGGACTGTTTTAACAGGACTGCTTCAGGTTACAGACTCACACACAGAAAACATTACCAGACACATCCCAGTGTGTTTTAATAACGGATCACACTGACACACACACACAAGTAGAAAAATAGAGAAATAACCAATATTTGACTTTGTCAGAAGTCACTGATGGAAATGTATTGATCAGAGGTGAAACAGGGTGGAGCAGGTTTTGTCTGCTGTTAGACCTGCTGATGTTCTTTATTGATGATGTTTAACTCATGAACACACACGTCTAACAGACTAAATGTAAAGAATGTTCTGTTTTTTGCAGCAAGTCGTCAGCAGCTCTAAAACATTTCTTCTTTAGTCTAATGACTGTCTAATAGTGTCTTTTAGAACAATGACAAGACATTTCAAACTGATTATTGACTATCGGACTAACGTATCTGGATCAGACACGGTTCTCCTGTTGTTTCCTGTGTTTTCACACTGGTGTAAAGCGTGATCCGTCAGGGCGTGATGGGACCCCTGGGAGAGGAGCGGAGGCTGGGGGGGGCAGACCCCCTCCAGGCTGCCCAGCATTAGTCTCCACGTGGCTGTGTCCATTGTCATCCAGGCGGGGGGCCACCGAATGAGGGTCAATTGAAACCAATTCTCCCTGTCGGACACAATTAATGGGGTGCCGAGCTCGAAAGGAAGGGGGGCCGCAGGCCTTTGGTTACTGATCCTGGTGTGCAAGAATGTCAGGAATCTGACACCTGCAATTCTCCCGGTGACCCCCCCCCCCTCCCACCCATAAAAAAAAAAAAATCTCCTACATACATGGAACATGCGACATCCACACACAGGAAGGATGGCTGACGGGTGACTGGCCAGAGGTCTACAGACACCCACCACAGACCAGAAACACTGAAGAGACGTACCAATGATCCAGTGATCAATACTGATCACCACTGTTGGTGGATGGATACAACATCAGTGAGACCGGATCTCGTTCTCACTGGTGGAGTAAAGACATAACTCGTGTGTTCTCATGATTTTTGGTTTCTTTTCATTCTTTATCATTTTTTACGTAACTTCATCCATCCATTCATCTTCTAACCGCTTATCCGGGTCGCAGGGGCAACAGTCTCAGAAGGGATGCCCATACTTCCCTCTCCCCAGACACCTCCTCTAGCTCCTCAGGGGGGAGCCCAAGGCGTTCCCAGGCCAGCTGAGAGACATAGTCCCTCAAGCGTGTCCTAGGTCTTCCTCGAGGTCTCCTCCTGGTAGGACATGCCCAGAACCCCTCCCCAGGGAGGGGTCCAGGAGGCATCCTGAACAGATGCTCGAGCCACCTCAGCTGGCTCCGCTCGAGGCGGAGGAGCAGCGGCTCTACTCCGAGCTCCTCCCTGGTGACTGAGCTCCTCACCCTATCTCTAAGGGTGCGCCCCCTCACTCTACGGAGGAAACTCATTTCAGCCGCTTGTATCTGGGATCTTGTCCTTTCGGTCATGACCCAAAGCTCATGACCATAGGGGAGAGTAGGAACGTAGATTGACCAGTAAATCCAGAGCTTCGTCTTACGACTCAGCTCCGTCTTCACCACCACAGACCTACACAGCGACTGCATCACTGCAGAAGCTGCACCGATCCTTCAGTCAATCTCACGTTCCATCCTTCCCTCACTCGTGAACAAGACCCCAAGATACTTAAACTCCTCTACTTGGGGCAAAAACTCTCCACCGACCTGAAGAGGGCACACCACACTTTACCGGTGGAGAACCATGGCCTCGGATTTAGAGGTTCTGATCCTCATCCCACTCGCGTCACACTCAGCTGGAAACCATCCCAGTGCACGCTGAAGGTCCAGGTTTGATGAGGCCAACAGGACAACATCGTCCGCAAAAAGCAGCGATGAAATCCTTTAGTCCCCAAACCGGACTCCCTCCGGATCCTGGCTGCACCTAGAAATTCTGTCCATAAAGATTATGAACAGAACCGGTGATAGAGGAGAGCCCTGAAGTCCAACATGCACCTGGAACAGGTCTGACTTACTGCCAGCAATGCGAACCAAGCTCTGGCTTCGGTCATACAGGGACCGGACAGTCCTCAGCAAAGGGCCCTGGAACCCATACTCCCGAAGCACTCCCCACAAGATACCACGAGGGACACGATCAAATGCCTTCTCCATATCCATGAAACACATGTGGACTGGTTGGGCAAACTCCCATGAACCCTCGAGCACTGGATGGAGAGTGTAGAACTGGTCCAGTGTTCCACGACCAGGACCAAAACCACATTGTTCCTCCTGAATCCGCAGTTCAACTATCGGTCTAATCCTCCTCTCCAGTACCCTGGAATAGACTTTCCCCGGGAGGCTGAGGAGTGTGACCCCCTATAGTTGGAACACACCCTCCAGTTCACCTTTTCGAAAAGAGGGACCACCGCCCCAGTCTGCCAATCCAGAGGTACTGTCCCCGACTGCCACGTGATGTTACAGAGACGTGTCAACCATGACAGTCCCTGCATATCCAGAGACTTGAGGTACTTAGGGCGAATCTCATCCACCCCCGTGCTTTGCCACCAAGGTGGCCAGGCCTCTGCCCACGGGCCAGGCCGGGCTCAGCCCGAAAGGACGAGGTGGGCCCAACCTCCGGTGGACTCACCACCCGCCGAGGAAACTGTAGGGGGCGGGTGCAGTGTGGATTGGGTCTAGCTCTAGAGTCTAGCTCTTTACGTAAATATTATAATTATACACAGGTGAACACACATGTATCTCAAGGTATTACAGTGTGTGTGTAATTGTGTGTCTGATTGATTGATTGAAATGAGGTGGATCAATCACCTTCCTGTGTGTATACTGGTGGTACATGACTCAAGGCCAACAGCTCTCTGTGGGGCACCAGGCCCAGAGATCCACTCACACCTCTGCTAGACGAACACGTCTGTGGGAAAGGGGTCGCAGCCCTCCTGGTCCTGTCAGAACAGGGTTGTGTACACCCCCCAGAGCAGATACGATGGGAGTCATGAGGAGAGCTTTAACAGATTAGCTGCACAGGACCAACAGATGGATCCAAATCATTTCATCTGACTGAAGCGTTCACATTAATGCATCCCTGTTTGCTGCCAGTGTAGCATTGAAAACACATTTTTCTTATAAATCCAAGTTATAAATAGTGATGTGTAGAACATTTTATCATAACTATGCTGGGGAGACAGACCTCCATTGATACAGAATCACCGTGGTTACCTAACCGTGTGTCAGGCCACATTTAATTGTGAAAGCTGACTCGTGAATAGCCTCGTTGTTTACACATCTGCTGCTATAGTGATGCGTGTTCACATGATCAGTTAATGTGACCCAATTACACCACAATCACATCTACTGTACAAACTGTGAGGCAATCAATCAATCAGTCAGTTGGACACTTTACAAGCCAGTTCCATGTGAATCTGGTTCATTGTGTAATAGTGATGAACCAGCGATGTGACTCAGGTCACTGTATATTAGTGACCACACAATATACTGCAGCGCTGGAGGCAGCGTGGTCTCACCAACACGTTCTTTGTGCTCCCATGACTGACGATCAGTCAGCTTGGAGCGAAGGAGTCGAATCATGACCTTAACGATTCATTCACTCATTAGAGGATTCATTCACTCATTAGGGGATTCATTCACTCATTAGAGGACTCATTCACTCATTAGAGGATTCATTCACTCATTAGAGGACTCATTCACTCATTAGAGGACTCATTCACTCATTAGAGGATTCATTCACTCATTAGAGGACTCATTCACTCATTAGAGGACTCATTCACTCATTAGAGGACTGATGAACACCAGAGCCACAGAACGTTCACCCAAACACACGATTCAGAAGTTTGCATATTTAATATTCCTCATGTGTCAAACACAAAGTGGTGATGAACTCGTCCCTCCTGACAAAAATCCAAGTGAAAACAGTTCAATAACACGTAATGTTTGACCTGATCAACCCCATCGCTTTATGTAAATTATGCTTATTCTGAATCAGATTCAAGCGACACGTTTCATTAAGTTCACAGGAGAACAACAGACACGCTTCATCAAACGTGTGACGAGTACACTATTTTCTGATTATAAGGAGCACCTTCAATGAATGGCTCATTTTAAAACTGTTTTCACAAATAAGACGCACTGGATTATGAAACGCACTGGATTATGAAACGCACTGGATTATGAAACGCACTGGATTATGAAACGCACTGCATTATAAAACGCACTGGATTATAAAACGCACTGGATTATGAAACGCACTGGATTATGAAACGCACTGGATTATGAAACGCACTGGATTATGAAACGCACTGGATTATAAGGCACACTGTTGGTCTTTGAGTGAATTAAAGGCTTTTAGGGGCTCCTTATAGTGGGGAAAATACTGTAAATGAACAGGTTAGAATGACTGGGTGTGAACGGGAATAAATGTAAAAGCAATTTAAAGCTTTTATTTGTGATAAATAATCCAACCATCACTAAATAACAAGAGTGCCCCCCCCCTCTCCCGCTACCTCCAGAAACCACTTTATTAAAAACGGGAGGGTGTTGAACTGAACACCTGACTCAAAGTCAGTACATAAATCTGGAACTAATCAAACTAACCTTAAAGTGTACGTGTGAACACGTTTAATGGGGGGGGGTCACTGCGATGAAGGTGAAGGTGGAGCCTTCGTCCTCTCTACAGAATCTGAGAGGAGGTGATGATTTATTACCACCACCCACCCACAAACATGTACACAAACACGCTATCTCACATGAACACACACACACACACACACACACACACACACACACACACACACACACACACACACACACACACGGCTGAATGCCTGAACTACAAAGGTTCCCCCTCCCTCTTGGTGAAGTCCTTCCTCCGTCATTCAGACGCCCCCTCCTCTTCCCTTCTCCCCTGAATGGCTTTGTTGCCCCCGTTCGGTGCGAACAATGCCCCCACCCTTAACAGGCCCACTGCTTCTGGGGTCATTGTGCTGCAGAGAGGGGGGCATTGACAACAAGTGGCTGCCCCACTCTGTTATCACAGCACACCGGCCTGTGGTGGTCCTTTATGAGCCCCCCCTCTGAAGGAGGGCTCTACCTCTGCTATCACCTGGCCTCATTTACAACAAGAAAAGAAGGGGAGGAGGAGGAAGAAAGTGGGGGAGGCAGGGAGCAGGGGGGGGGGGCAGGGAGAGGAAGAGCCCTGAATGGAACCGTACCCTCACAAACACAGCTGGGGGGCAACAGGGGGGCTTTAATGAGTCATTACTGAACACACAGCCACTAACAGACTGATACTGCTGTCTGTATCACACACACACACACACACACACACACACACACACACTCTGTATCAGTACAAATAATCACATCAGCAGATTATTGACTGAAATTTCCGCACAAAGTGTCAGGATTGTTTTTACTTCATGAACACGCGTGTTCTTCTGACACCACTGAACACGCGTGTTCTTCTGACACCACTGAACACGCGTGTTCTTCTGACACCACTGAACACGCGTGTTCTTCTGACACCACTGAACACGCGTGTTCTTCTGACACCACTGAACACGCGTGTTCTTCTGACACCACTGAACACACGTGTTCTTCTGACACCACTGAACACGCGTGTTCTTCTGACACCACTGAACACACGTGTTCTTCTGACACCACTGAACACGCGTGTTCTTCTGACACCACTGAACACGCGTGTTCTTCTGACAACCACTGAACACGCGTGTTCTTCTGACAACCACTGAACACACGTGTTCTTCTGACACCACTGAACACGCGTGTTCTTCTGACCAACCACTGAACACGCGTGTTCTTCTGACACCACTGGAACACGCGTGTTCTTCTGACACCACTGAACACACGTGTTCTTCTGACACCACTGAACACACGTGTTCTTCTGACACCACTGAACACGCGTGTTCTTCTGACACCACTGAACACACGTGAACAGTGAACACAGCCCATCTAACACCACTCTGTATTCAGGTACAAACTGATAGATTGGATGGATGGATGGATGGATGGATGGATGGATGGATGGATGGATGGATGATGGAACGGATGGATACTTTATACTTTATTAATCCCGGAGGAAATTGCACACATATGCACATGATACCTAAACAATGCATGTATGCACACAGGAAAGTAAAACCATCCTCCAGTAGGAACAGACACACTCACCTCAATCACCTGCTTCACATCCAACCGAAGTTAAAAGTCCCCAAAGACAAAGTATGGAATCTTTTCATGGCGCTGGTCTGTGATCCTGAAACACATGAAAGCATCTGTCAGTGAACACGGTTTAAACAACGCCTGTGAATGGGTCTGTGATGGGTCTGTGATGGTCTGTGATGGGTCTGTCAGTGATGGGGTCCTGTGATGGGTCTGTGATGGGTCTGTGATGGGTCTGTCAGTGATGGGTCTGTGATGGGTCTGTGGTGGGTCTGTGATGGGTCTGTGATGGGTCTGTGATGGGTCTGTGATGGGTCTGTGATGGGTCTGTGATGGGTCTGTGATGGGTCTGTGATGGGTCTGTGATGGGTCTGTGATGGGTCTGTGATGGGTCTGTGATAGGTCTGTGATGGGTCTGTCAGTGATGGGTCTGTGATGGGTCTGTGATGGGTCTGTGATGGGTCTGTGATGGGTCTGTGATAGGTCGTGATGGGTCTGTGATGGGTCTGTCAGTGATGGGTCTGTGATGGGTCTGTGATGGGTCTGTCTGTGATGGGTCTGTGATGGGTCTGTCTGTGCTGGGTCTGTGATGGGTCTGTGATGGGTCTGTCTGTGATGGGTCTGTGATGGGTCTGTGATGGGTCTGTGATGGGTCTGTGATAGGTCTGTGATGGGTCTGTGATGGGTCTGTCAGTGATGGGTCTGTGATGGGTCTGTGATGGGTCTGTCTGTGATGGGTCTGTGATGGGTCTGTCTGTGATGGGTCTGTGATTGGTCTGTCTGTGATGGGTCTGTGATGGGTCTGTGATGGGTCTGTGATGGGTCTGTGATAGGTCTGTGATGGGTCTGTGATGGGTCTGTCAGTGATGGGTCTGTGATGGGTCTGTGATGGGTCTGTCTGTGATGGGTCTGTGATGGGTCTGTCTGTGATGGGTCTGTGATGGGTCTGTCTGTGATGGGTCTGTGATGGGTCTGTGATGGGTCTGTGATGGGTCTGTCAGTGATGGGTCTGTGAGTGGTCTGTCAGTGATGGGTCTGTCTGTGATGGGTCTGTGATGGGTCTGTCTGTCATGGGTCTGTGATGGGTCTGTCTGTGATGGGTCTGTGATGGGTCTGTAATGGGTCTGTGATGGGTCTGTCTGTGGTGGATCTGTCTGTGATGGGTCTGTGATGGGTCTGTCAGTGATGGGTCTGTCTGTGATGGGTCTGTCAGTGATGGGTCTGTCAGTGATGGGTCTGTCTGTGATGGGTCTGTGATGGGTCTGTCTGTCATGGGTCTGTGATGGGTCCTGCGGTGGGTCTGTCTGTGATGGGTCTGTGATAGGTCTGTCTGTGATGGGTCTGTGATGGGTCTGTAATGGGTCTGTGATGGGTCTGTCTGTGGTGGATCTGTCTGTGATGGGTCCTGTCTGTGATGGTTCTGTGGTGGGTCTGTGATGGGTCTGTGATGGGTCTGTGGTGGGTGTGTGATGGGTATGTGATGTGGGTCTGTCGTGGGTCTGTCTGTGATGGGTCTGTGGTGGGGCTGTGATGGGTCTGTGGTGGGTTTGTGATGGATCTGTGATCGGTCCTGTGATGGGGTCTGTCTATGATGGGTCTGTGGTGGTCTGTGATGGATCTGTGATCGGTCTGTGATGGGTCTGTCTATGATGGGTTCTGTGGTGGGGTCCTGTAGTGGATCTGTGATCGGTCTGTGATGGGTCTGTCTATGATGGGTCTGTGGTGGGTCTGTCTGTGATGGGTCTGTGATGGTCCGTGACGGGTCTGTGATGGGTCTGTGGTGGGTCTGGTGATGGGTTCTGTCTGTGTGGGTCTGTGGTGGGTCTGTGATGGGTCTTGATGGGTCTGTGGTGGTCTGTGAGATGGG
>CM023616.1:1204126-1224126 GCA_013358685.1 Antennarius maculatus
GGTCTGTGGTGGGTCTGTGATGGGTCTGTGACGGGTCTGTGATGGGTCTGTGGTGGGTCTGTGACGGGTCTGTGATGGGTCTGTGATGGGTCTGTGATGGGTCTGTGATGGGTCTGTGATGGGTCTGTGGTGGGTCTGTGACGGGTCTGTGATGGGTCTGTGATGGCAGCACCGACAACCCAAAAGAATCACTCAGAATTTGTAGACATATATTTTAAATGACACTCATGATCCCAAAAATCACAATCTTACGTTTGTAATGCATTTGTTGACTTTTCTAGGTGTCATCTGTCTAACTGACCTGTTCATGAGAGCTATAGCGCCACCTGGTGATTCTGATGTCTCCATCTTTAATTCTTTTTTTAACATGTTGTGATCTTTGATTACGTGACTGACAGGGATGTAAGAATAGGCAGAAACACAAAACTCTTCCAGAAAACTCTTCTCTTCCAGCAGTTTAGTTAACTACACATGACTATATTATGTTTGTAGAAATTATTCATGTACATATCAAGAAACGTTCAACGACAGAAGAGCAGCAGCTAGTCATCAAATATGAAGACAGGCTAACACTGGGTACAGGAATGATGAAAAAATATGGTAATCCTGATGTCACAGCAGTGCACAGGAAACATGCATACGACATATACTATATAATATTGTGTCACAGTTTGAATGGAAAAAAAGCTACTACAATCAAATATTCAAATAATTAAACAGATATATTGAAAAAGTTATGCATGTGCCAGAAAAAGATCTATCGCAAAATGGTCAGCGGGTAACTAATGAACTGATCTGTACAAATACTTTCCTGTTCCAAAAGAAAGGTTTCAAAATCTTATTAAAATCTGTCAAGTGTGTTTTAAAATACTGTACTGCACTCCCCCTCCCCCTTAAAATCAATTAAAAATAGATCTTATAAGCTCTTTATTACTAGTCACTAGATATTAGTCATAGGAACTATAGAATAAAAACCCATTTTCAAGGAAAACCAAAGATGTGACAGTAAGGAGAGCACAAACGTGTTGACACCCCCCAACATGATCAAACTGGTGCTTCAGGAAATCTCAATTGTTTCTTTGGGGGTTCCTGGCCATAGTAGGCTGTCTGTGTGTTGTGTACATGAATAAGGCTGGCAGGAACCACACAAAACATGGATGAACCAGGTTGTGTTGTCATCACCTTCAGTTACATGTATTTGTCTACATGACAGAGGCAGGGTGGAGGTTTTTAGCCCGTGTTGAGAGCTCACAGTTTAGTTGTAAAATGACCAAAACCACAAGAAAAGTTTAGTTTTTTGGTGACAGTTTTATGTATAAAAGCTCCCAGAGAACAACAAGGGGTCTGATTTAAAATCTCTAAATTAAATGGTCTAAATCCCTACGTTTTAGTCCAGCACTCAAATGTCTCATATTTGACTGCTGGATAATATGAGTGCAGAGGAACGTGACGGGGTTTTATTTTACTATTATTTTACTTTGTTCATGTATATATGTGTTGTGGGCCTAACATGAATTAAATCAGAATAATGTTGGGTCCAATGAGGGACAGGCATGTTTCTGCTGATGGATCCACTGACATCATTAAGTTCTCTATTCCACCAAGAACCCATTTGAAGGTACAGGAATGAGGAACCAACATGTTCCTGAGGAGTGAGTCCAATCAGAACTGCAGTCTGGCTCAGTCAGGGCATAAAAATGGCTGATCTGATGAAGAACTGATGAGATGAAGGTGAATAAGAAATAGATAAACTATATTTCCTGAATTAAATGAAATGTGGCAACTTAACTTCCATATTTAAATCTGAATATAATGTTAATTAACATTCTGCAATCATCTTCTTCTTTTCCTTTGGGCTTTTCCCTTCTACATAATTCCATAAGTGTTCATTCATAGTTTTATGCATTCAGGGACAATCTATTGATGTAAATAGTTGGGAAAATAAAGAAAAGCATTAATCCAGGTGTGTGTCAATATTTTTGACTGGTTGTGTGCAAAGGGCTTAAATTGTATGTCCCATTATGTCACGAATAAAAGACTAAACCTTTCAGCAGAAACACATATCAGTAATTATCCTCCACTACCCATGGAGATGCACCGCACCAATGATCAGGTTTAAAAACCTACAACTCAAAGGCAGAAGCTGCAGTATGTTAGGATTGTAAGCTTGTTGAGGGTGAGGTGAACAATCAGATGGTATCAGCAGTAGAACATATTCTGTCTGTATCAGCACTGATTGGGCTAAACTGTCATCCCATAGTTCAGGTCTGGAGAACAGGCATAATGATAGCCATCCTGTAATCAATGGCAGTGGTGATGGAGCCAATCTCCTCCTTTCTCCCACATCCTCGTAGAAAGCAGCAGCTTCCTCTCCCGTAGACGATCTGACCGTTTTATCTCCATTAGAGAGCAGATTATCTGTCAGGCTGGATGTAGACGTGCTCACAGAAAGAACTGGACTCTGGAGAGGCTGCTGTTCCATCAGTATGGGGGTCTGACCTCCAAGCAGTGGTCAGTGTTGGTGAAATAACACTGTCATCTCCTGCATGTTACTGTAAGTTAGACCCAGAAACAGATTAGAATTCATGGACATGGGCACCATGGACTCGTCTATCCAGTCAGGATAGACGAGTCCATGGTGCCTTGCTCAAGGGCACCTCGACAGCGCTCTGAAGATGACCAGGAGCCTCTCCAGCTGCCAGTTCACACTCCTAAATTTTTGGTCCACGTGGGTCATGAACCAGCGACCTTCCCATCCCATTACTTAGTGGACTGAGCTACTGCTGCCCCACAACTACGACTGGCAGCGGTGGGTTTCGAACCCACGGCCCCAGAGAGACTGGAGCCTTAATTCAGGACAGGGTTAGATGGAGGCAATTGATTCGCTGTGGTGACCCCTGAAGGGAAAAGCCGAAAGGAAAAGAAGAAGACCGCTCGGCCATGCTAACTGTATATCTTCTTCTTATATATATACAATATATAATATATAATATACTACATATATCTCTTCTTCTTCTTCTCCTTTGGGCTTTTCCCTTCAGGGGTCTCCACAGCCAATCAGTGTCCTCCATCTAACCCTGTCCTTTGCATCCTCTTCTCTCACACCAACTACCTTCATGTCCTCTTTCACTACATCCATAAACCTCCTCTTTGGTCTTCCTCTAGGCCTCCTGCCTGGCAGTTCAAAACTCAGCATCCTTCTACCAATATATTCACTATCTCTCCTCTGGACATGTCAAACCATCTCAGTCTGGCTCTCTGACTTTATCTCCAAAACCTCTAACATGTGCTGTCCCTCTGATGTACTCATTCCTGATCCTATCCTTCCTGGTCACTCCCAGAGAGAACCTCAGCATCTTCATCTCTGCTACCTCCAGCTCTGCCTCCTGTCTTTACCTCAGTGACACTGTCTCTAGACCAAACAACACCGCTGGTCTCACCACAGTTTTGGACACCTTTCCTTTCATTTTAGCTGAAACTCTTCTATCACACATCACACCTGACACTTTCCTCCACCCATTCCATCCTGCCTGGACACGTTTCTTCACCTCTTTTCCACACTCTCCATTGGTCTGGACTGTTGACCCTAAGTACTTCAAATCCTCCACCTTCTTGATCTCTTCTCCCTGTAACCTCACTCTTCCACTTGGGTCCCTCTCATTCACACACATGTACTCTGTCTACTGCGGCTAACCTTCATCCCTCTCCTTTCCAGGACAAACCTCCACCTCTCTAGCTTCTCCTCCCTCTGTTAGTTCCAACATTCAACGTCCCTACTCTCAGTCCTATATTCTTGGTGTTCCTCTTCTCTCTCTTCTTACAAACACACTTTCCTCCTCTCCTTCTTCGACCAACGGTAGTCCAATTTCCACCGGCGCCCTGTAGGTCAACAGCACCGTCTAAACATTAAAAAACTCCCACACACCAAAAACGTTGATATAGACATTGTTTGAAAAAGAGTTACCATCTTCAAACATCTAGTAGATTAATATCTACAATCAGAGGGTACATGTGTGATGAACTGGTCTATGTAGGTGATTCTGTTCAAACCTTTAAATAGATAGAAAAATTACTGCGCTGTTGACTTGTGGTTGGGAATTTTTGGTAAAATACAGACACTCTGCTGCCACCACTGGCAAACCTGGTAACACTCAGATCTACATGCCCTTTGGCCCAAAAGAGGCCCGCTTCATCATGGGCATCAAAGTGAGCAATGCACTGGTGTTCACTATCAGCTGAACTCCACAAAGATCTCTGCCAGCTGCTGATGAGTCACAAACTGACTTGAACACCTTGAACACCGTTTATCTCCTGCCACAGTTCTTCAGTCCTGATCAAACTGCAACAGGGTTGTTGTCAGTGACCTCTAAGTGACCTCTTAGGCCATCGTCATCCTGTGTTGTCTTCTGCCTTGAAACTATCTTCAAGCACTGCTAGCGTTGCTGTTAAAGTATAAAGAGTCTCATGTCAGTGGATTTATAGAGTATTGATAATCCCCGTCATGGAATAGTTCCAAATTTCTGAAACCTCCCAACAGAGCCAGCATCCTAATGATTAAAAAACACACATCTAAGCGACATATAATTAACTCTTAAGCCTCATCACCCACTTAAAAGTGTCGCCCTACAAGGTAGATAAAGCAAATGAAGGTAGATGTAGCACAGGCTCCTGAGTAATTAATGATTCAGGATGCTTGGCTCACCGTCCCCACTCCCCGTGAGAATAAATCTAACTGGTCTCAGCTCTGAAGAACAATAAATTCATGGGCTGGATCACCAGAAAGACCTCTTCAGGGCCGCTGCAGGAAACATGACCACTTCCTGTTGTGAGGCTGCGACAGGGATGGAGGGTGATGGTACACACACACGTCCACACACACTCTATCTCTGTCACAGGGAACGGCTTCTCATGTCTTGTACCAACCTTGAAAAAAAACTGTTGGAGAGTTCTTTGACCTGTTTATAAATTATAAATTATAAGAAGAAAAGGTTATCATGAAATAATCTGAACTTAAAACAATCACATGAATCCTGAGTTACGCTTAAATGTAGATATTGGTTCCATACAAATATATATACTGTATGTATGTGTATCCTGTACATTATATATATATATATATACATATATATATATAAATATTTTATATATACAGTGTATATATATATATATATGGCGGGCCGTGCATTTCACACCTAGGCCTTCAGTGATGTCATCCTTAGTCAAACATGCATACATACATCCCATAATACTGTGAGCAGATCCCATCACTGCCACCAATGTAGCGTTCAGGACAGAGTTGTTTATAACTTCTCTCAAATGGGACAAAAACCGGCGTCAGCTCTACTCCTTTTATTGTCACTGGTACAGAAGAACCCACGGCCACACCTTTATAGAAGACACACACCTACGTCACAACAAAACCCACTGAAATGACCACCATGTATGACACCACAGCTAGAGAAACTAAATATAGACATACACTAATGAAATAATCTGAACTTAAAACAATCACCTGTTCTAGCTCAGGTTAGCTAGAACAGGTTACTAGATGTTGCATCACCTTTATCAGGTACAAAACAGGTTATTTTCCAGCAGGGAAACAAGTCTCTGTGTGTATTTCCACTACAATCACTCAGCTGCACAAGTGCACCACATTATTTACACACAACGCAGAAGAGCAAGAATTTTTTTTGAGTATATTTGTCATTTTATTTTGTTACAATTGATTTGATATAAATGAAATTGAATTACAAGAGCATTAAATATGAAAACTTATATAAATGAAATGCTTGTACTCACCGAAACAGCTGTTCAAACGGCTGATTTAAACACAAAATCCTTTCTCCTTTGTTTCCTCTAGAACACTCTACTAACTAGAACAGGTTAGCTAGAACAGGTTAGCTAGTTCAGGTTAGCTAGAACAGGTTAGCTAGAACAGGTTAGCTAGAACAGGATAGCTAGTTCAGGTTAGCTAGAACAGGTTAGCTAGAACAGGTTAGCTAGAACAGGATAGCTAGTTCAGGTTAGCTAGAACAGGTTAGCTAGTTCAGGTTAACTAGTTCAGGTTAGCTAGAACAGGTTAGCTAGTTCAGGTTAGCTAGAACAGGTTAGCTAGAACAGATTAGCTAGAACAGGTTAGCTAGTTCAGGTTAGCTAGAACAGGTTATCTAATCCAGGTTAGCTAGAACAGGTTAGCTAGTTCAGGTTAACTAGTTCAGGTTAGCTAGAACAGGTTAGCTAGTTCAGGTTAACTAGAACAGGTTATCTAGTCCAGGTTAGCTAGAACAGGTTAACTAGTTCAGGTTAACTAGTTCAGGTTAGCTAGAACAGGTTAGCTAGTTCAGGTTAGCTAGAACAGATTAGCTACAACAGATTAACTCTTTCAGGGACACAGACCCTCCTCTCACTGAGTTTCTCTTCAAATGTGTGTCTGCATAGCTCCGCCTTCTCAGAGTGAGTATCCAATCACAGGACACATACATGTCGCGTGAACGTGAAGCCAGCTAGAAGGCCTTAGCGTCGCCAACTCGTGATCTGATTGGCTATCTCATCTGTCTATTAACTATTTGTTCCCATACACTCACAGTGCAGGGAGACCTACATTCTAGATTCTGAAGGTCCTGGGCGGATTTCATTCAACCTGGCAACACAAGCTAGCTGAATTCTGATTGGATAAAACCTATCTAACCTAAAAAAAAACACACAGTGTTGGCCTATGTCACATTATATTACATATATATATATACAAACATTTATATATATATATATGTGTGTGTGTGTGTGTGTGTGTATATATATATATATACACAGTATATTTTATATACTGATTATAATCCCTGCAGGGAAATTAGTAGCACACTCTAGTTAGTTTGAATCAAATCATGCATAAATATGCGTGTACAGGCCCTGAACACAAACACACACAGGGGGCCTGTACGCATGCAGAGGAGGTAGAGCGGTGGGCAGCTCCTTTATTGGTGCACCCCAAATGACAACTTGTAAGGGGGATGGCGCCTTGCTCAAGGGCGCGTCTGCAGTGCTCCGGAGGTGAGCTGACACCTCCCACTGTCAGCTCACCTCTGGGCGATCTTTTTTTGGGCGGGAGTGGGAATCGAACCTCCGATCTTTGAAACATTGGACGACCCGCTCTACCGCGCGCTCTACCACTGAACCACTGCCGCCCCCATTATACCAATATATAATTATACCGATAATTATACATTGTATAATTGTATAATTATACCAATGTAAAATTATATATTTATACACATATTTGAATATATTTATTTTAAGAAAATGCATTAAAATATAATTAACTTTTATCACGAATATCATGATTTATGGTTATGTTAGACCAGCAGAGAAGGCCTTGCTGGCCCTAACCGCCACTGTCTGTGTGTATGTATATACAAATATATATATATATATATACACAGTATATGTATATGTGTGTATATATATATAGATCTTCTTCTTCTTTTCCTTTCGGCTTTTCTCTTCAGGGGTCTCCACAGCCAATCAGTGTCCTCCATCTAACCCTGTCCTTTGCATCCTCTTCTCTCACACCAACTACCTTCATGTCCTCTTTCACTACATCCATAAACCTCCTCTTTGGTCTTCCTCTAGGCCTCCTGCCTGGCAGTTCAAAACTCAGCATCCTTCTACCAATATATTCACTATCTCTCCTCTGGACATGTCCAAACCATCTCAGTCTGGCCTCTCTGACTTTATCTCCAAAACCTCTAACATGTGCTGTCCCTCTGATGTACTCATTCCTGATCCTATCCTTCCTGGTCACTCCCAGAGAGAACCTCAGCATCTTCATCTCTGCTACCTCCAGCTCTGTCTCCTGTCTTTTCCTCAGTGACACTGTCTCTAGACCAAACAACATCGCTGGTCTCACCACAGTTTTGTACACCTTTCCTTTCATTTTAGCTGAAACTCTTCTATCACACATCACACCTGACACTTTCCTCCACCCATTCCATCCTGCCTGTACACGCTTCTTCACCTCTTTTCCCCACTCTCCATTGCTCTGGACTGTTGACCCTAAGTACTTCAAATCCTCCACCTTCTTGATCTCTTCTCCCTGTAACCTCACTCTTCCACTTGGGTCCCTCTCATTCACACACATGTACTCTGTCTTACTGTGGCTAACCTTCATCCCTCTCCTTTCCCTCTCCCTGTGTATATATATATATATATATATATATATATATATATATATATATATATATATATATATATATATATATATATATATGAAGAAGAAGATATATATATTTATATATATCTTCTTCTTCTTTTCCTTTAGGCTTCTCCCTTCAGGGGTCGCCACAGCGAATCAATTGCCTCCATGTAGCCATGTCCTTTGTATCCTCTTTCACACCAACTACCTTCATGTATACATATATACATATATGTATAGGTGTGTGTGAGTTTCTGCAGCGTGGAGATCTTCCTCCACTAGTGCCTGCAGCTTTGTCCAATAACAGCCGTGTCTGACACACACTGGCTGCTGTTTTGTCCTCTTGGTATGAGTCACAGGTCAGAAGGTAACACTCTGTTTACACGCTCGTTTCCTAAAGCACTCATGGTGAGCCGCTGGAGTGAAAGTTCACTTTTTTTCTTGGCCTTTGTGAGGGAAACGAAGAATTGCAACATTAGCTACAGAAACTGGGCGTGAAAGGGGTATGAGAGTGGGGGGTCCTAAGCTTGGGGCCCTTCATCACTGACCCTCACCCTCAGCAGGGGCCCCATTAGCCTCGTCAGCACAGTTCATCTGGCAGACTGTAATGGACAAAGACACACTCCTTTACAGTCTATAAACATGCATCTGCTGCTGCAGACCAGGACGTTCACACGGGTTCTCCTCATTGAGGATAGGGCTCAGGCTATTGTCAGGCCTTCTTTGGGGCCACACCAAAGAGGTTAGATACAAATACAAGATTGCTGCTGACTCTGGTCCCAGCCTTCTTAATCCACCATCAGAAAGCTCTACTGTGATCTCATTCTGTCAGACACAAATAAAGTACACAGTCAGGTGTACAGCACACAAACAAAAAACACACAACCAAGAATACCGAGGACAGCATCCTAGTCTCAGACATTAACATTTCACATAAATACGTTAAAAGACAGCACAAAGCAGCTGCTGGCTCCATCATCACTCTCTCCCTGGATTACACGCTGGGATTGACAGCTAAACCATAACAGACAGTCTATATGGGATTATCAGGGTGCAGCGAGGGGCCATGTCATTATTACACTGACAGGAAGGCTCACCCAAAGTTGGCCGGTCAGATTCAACTTCACACACAAAAGCTGTACTCAGAAAAGTCAACCATTGTCAGTTAAAGTGGAGAATTTGGGAGACTGTTAACATTGTGAAGAATGTGCTGGGGGACATCTTCTTGAATGGCCCCGGGGTGGCCCCCGACAGGACCTTTGACACCACAGGACAGCTTACCCCTCACACCCCTGTTAGGGTGGTGAAGCACACCCCCACCAAGAACACCAGGAAAGATGAGGTACTGGGGGGGGGGGGCGCAAGGATGTCAATGCGGTCACAGGAAGGTTAACAGATAAGTCAAATCAAACTCTGGGGAGGGGGGGACAGCTTTGAGAAAAGGTGGACCCAGCTATAAGTGTCAGGAACAGAAATGTTGGATTTGGTCTCAGCAAATTCCTACTGTCGGTATCAGACGACCGTTTGGGTTGTGGGTCAGTCTGGAGACTCGACTGGGGCTGTCCTTCAGAGAACTGACTGGACCAAACACAAAGTGTGGAGACATTTGAATTGTCTAAACCCAAAGAAGCTGAATCACTACAAGAAGAGGAGACAGGGAAAACAATGATGGTCATGAAACTAAAGTACATGCATGGAAACACTGAATGTTTCTGTTGTTTGTCACACTACTACTAAAACCGTCTATGCTCTCTAATTTTTATTATGTGTTAAGTTAAATGAAATGACATCACAAATCAACACAAACCATGAGGACTGGCAGCAGAAAACAAACATGCAACTGCATGAACAGTGCAAGTATCTGGGCTCTCATCTATACTACATCATATGAAACTGATTATATCAGAAACAATATACACTATCAATACTTTTACCTGTTTAGGTAACAATGACATTTTGATGTCAAAGGTGGTTATCTGCAAAATCAAATAAGAACAACTGATATTCAGAACCAAGAGAAACAAAGTTGGATCTGATAAATCTGTTCAGAGCCCAATCTAAATTCTAAAAAAGTTTGGAGACAGTGTGTAAAATACAGCTGACTCATCTTACAGATACAACTAAAACTAAAGTCCAGCACACGGGCTCTGCTCTGCTTACTGCTGTCTGGAAAGTCAGTTCATTTCATCTGTTGTACAAACCGTCAGGGAATCAGGTTTACAGCAACACTTGTCAGGTGTTGGATGGTGATTTCTCAACGTGTGTGTGTGTGTGTGTGTGTGTGTGTGTGTGTGTCCGTCCCTCACAGTTCCTCAGAATGACTGCTGGAGAACCGTGTTTGTGTGTGAAATCAACACGCCTAGTGTGAGCAGTGGGAAAGATTAACCTCTGCTCCTGCAGGCCTCGCGATCCAGAGTGACACCAAACACACACACACACACACACACACACACACACACACACACACACACACACACACACACACACACACACACTCATAGACCAAAACAAATTGCTATACTATGTGATTTGTACATAACTGCTGTTTGTGTAATAAAATTCAGTGAGAACAGAGCGTGTCTCTGTAAGGCATGGGGGACACATTGACAAATATGGACCTGAGTATGGAAACTTTATTAACAAATAAAGTTGGATTGGATTGGACACACACACACACACACACACACACACACACACACACACACACACACACACACTCTTAATAAATTCTTTCTGGCTTTATGGAGGATCGCCCCGTGATTATCCAGTGCCCCCCCCAGCAGATCAACATGTCTATTGGCTGAGACTCAGCAGCCTTTCTCTTCTCTTTCAGTCTGTTGTTCTGGGAACGGCCTAAAGAGAAACATTTAGATTGGAGTGCTCTTTGAGGCGCTCTGACAGTTGACTGATGACCATCCAGAAGATTACAAAGCATCGCTGTGTGGTGGCCAGTGTGGCCCACTGCCTCCCCATGGGAAACTAATTGCTTTGAATTGTTAACGGCAACATTATTTTTCTGCCAGTCATTGCTTTTCAATGCCCAGAAAATGAGCATGAAACAAGCCTTTTCAGTGAACAAAACAGTTAAATGTCCCCAATGTTGATCAAATTAACTTCAACACTGTGACAATGGACTATATTGGTGTGAAAATAATGGTGCACCACAAAGGATGCCATTGTGCAGGGATTTCACAGTTGTAATGTAAAACTGTTGTCCCCTGAACTGGACCAGCCACTCTGAATGGAGGCTGGAAAAAGGAAACAAACTTCACTGCACAAAAGGGGTTTTAAGGACGAGGGGGGGAAAATGCTAATTTTATGTCATGCTATAATTTCATTTCTATTGCCTGGACACAGAAACATTATGAGCATTTATATCATTACACAATTTGTTTGGTGCATGAAAAAATGTATTTTTATTTCTTCTATTTTAATAATTTGTTTTTTTTATGCCAGTAACGCATAAGTACTCTTTTTTTCATCTACAGTAATACCTTGAGATACAAGCTGCTCGACATACGAGTTTTTTGAGATAAGAGCCAGCATGTGAGCAAATGTACGAGATATGATCCGTGCTTTGGGACCTGCTAGTTGGTGGATGGATACGACATCAGGTGAAACCAGATCTCGTTCTCGTTGGTGGAGTAAAGACATAGCTCATATGTTCTTGTGACCTTTGCATTTGTTTTCATATTTTATCATTGTTTATGTAACCTCCATACATCCATTTTCATTCACTAGTCGGGTTGCGGGGGCAGCAACTTTAACAGGGAGCCCCAAACTTCCCTTTCCCCGGCCACATCTACCAGCTCTGACTGGGGATTCCCAAGGCGTTCCCAGGCCAGTCTTCTTCTTCTTCATCTTTTCGTTTAGGTGTTTCCCTTCAGGGGTCTCCACAGCGAATCAGTTGCCTCTATCCAACCCTGTCCTTTGCATCCTCTTCTCTCACACCAACTACCTTCATGTTCTCTTTCACTACATCCATAAACCTCCTCTTTGGTCTTCCTCTAGGCCTCCTGCCTGGCAGTTCAAAACTCAGCATCCTTCTACCAATATATTCACTATCTCTCCTCTGGACATGTCCAAACCATCTCAGTCTGGCCTCTCTGACTTTATCTCCAAAACCTCTAACATGTGCTGTCCCTCTGATGTACTCATTCCTGATCCTATCCTTCCTGGTCACTCCCAGAGAGAACCTCAGCATCTACATCTCTGCTACCTCCAGCTCTGTCTCCTGTCTTTTCCTCAGTGACACTGTCTCTAGACCAAACAACATCGCTGGTCTCACCACAGTTTTGTACACCCAGTGCTGAGATATAATCCCTCCACCTGGTCCTGGGTCTGCCCCGAGGTCTCCTCCCAGCTGGACGTGCCAGAAACATCTCCCTAGGGAGGCCCCCAGAGGCATCCGCACCAGATGCCCAAAACACCTCAACTGACTCCTTTCCATGTGAAGAAGCAGCGGCTCTACTCTGAGCTCCTCGTGAACAGCAGTGTTTTTCACCCTATCTCTAAGGGAGACACCAGCTATCCACCTGAGAAAGACTATTTACACCGCTTGTATCCTCGATCTTGTTCTTGGGGTTATGACCCATCGCTCATGACCACAGGTGAGGGTAGGAACAATGATCGAATAGTAGATGGAGAGCTTTGCCTCTCGACTTAGCTCCCTATTTTTTGCAACAGTGCGATAAAGCGACTTCAATACCGCTCCTGCTGCCCCAACACTCTGTCCAATCTCACGTTTCATCATTCACTCACTCGTGACAAGACCCCGATACTTCACTTGTGGAAGGGGCTCATTCTCCACTTGGAGAAGGCAGTCCACTGGTTACTTGCTAAGAATCATGGCCTCAGATTTGGAGGGGCTGATCATCATCCCCGCCGCTTCACACATGGATACAAACTGATGATGCCAACAGGACCGCATCATCCGCAAAAAGCAGTGATGCAATCATCAGAGCACCATACTGTAACCCCTCCTCACCACAACTACACCTCGATATCCTGTCCATGAAAATCACGTACAGAACTGGTGATAAATCGCAACCCTGGTGAAGACAAACACCCACATGGAACAAGTCCAACTTACTGCTGAGAACTCAAACACAACTCTCACTTGGATGGCCCAGAGGAGATGACCCCTCAGCCCATACTCCTGCAGTACCTCCCACAGTATATCCAGTTGTACGCCTTCTCCAAGTCCACAAAACACATGTAGACTGGATGGGCATACTCCCAAGACCCTCTAGGATCCCTGTGAGAGTAAAAAGTGGTCCGTTGTTCCATGACCAGGAAGGAACCCACATTGTTCCTCCTCAATCTGAGGTTCAACAATAGGCTAGTCCTTCCTTTCCAGCACCTTGGAGACCCTTTGAAACCACCACCCCAGTCTGTCACTCTTTCGGCACTGTCCCAGACTTCCACGCAATGTTAAAGAGGCGTGTTATCCATGGCAGCCCCTCAACACCCAGAGCCTTCAGCATTTCCGGGCAAATCTCATCAACACCCGGGGCTTTGCCACCGTGAAGTTGTTTAACTACCTCGGTGACTTCGCCCCGAGAGACTGACTCGAATCCCCCATCATCCTCCAGCTCTGCCTCTGCAACAGAGGACGGGTAAGTTGGGGTAGTTGGATTCAGGAGTTCCTCGAAGAGTTCCTTCTACTGACTGATACACTCCTTAGTTAAGGTCAGCCATGTTCCATCCTCGCCGTACACAGCTTGGAAGGTCCCCCGTTTCCCCCTCCTGAGGTGTCGGACAGTCCTCCAGAACAACTTTGGTGCAGTCCGAAAGTCCTTCTCCATGGCCTCTCCGAACTCCTCCCACACCTTCTGTTTTGCCTCCATCACAGCCGTGGCTGCAGTCCTCTTGGCCTGTCGGTACCCTGCAACTGCTTCAGGAGTCCCCAGGGACAACATGCCCCTGAAGGCCTCCTTCAGTCGGACGGCTTCCCTGACCACCGGGGTCCACCACGGTGTTTGAGGGTTACCGCCCCTTGAAGCACCCAAGACCTGGAGACCACAGCTGTCAGCTGCAGCTTCAGCAATGGAAGCTTTGAACATCGACCATTCAGGTTCAATGCCCCCAGCCTCCACAGGGATGCATTTAGACGTGGGAGTTGAAGGCCTCGCAGACAGAGTCCTCCTCCAAACGTTCCCAGTTCACACGCACTACTTGTTTCAGTTTACCAATCTGCAATGGCAAAGTCTACATGTCTACTAATTGATAAAGGGTTTTTGTAATTTAGGCAATTTGGGGCTTTTTTTATAAGGTTGAAATGAATAAAAATGATTTTAGTTATTTTAAATGGGGAAAACTTGGTTGAGTTGCTAGTTGTTTGACTTATGAGCTTGGTCACTGAAATAATTACACTTGATTCTCAAGGTACACCTACAAAGGCATATGCATGCATGGTGTCCTTAGTATATACATGTGTTTTCAAAGGACTGGAAGGAGAGAAGGAGAAAAAGCCAATTTTGCTTTGTTCTGAATCTAAAGGGACCTGGACATCACTGCAGACAGTGGATCAATGTGTTCTGATGTGACTCAACAGGCAGATTCGTGCCTTCTGATTCATGTTCTCATAAGGCCTTGGAGCAAGCAGCATAGAAAGATGTTTTGGGGTTTGAAAGGATGATCAGACACCTTCAATATGGGCCATTAGATTCATCACAAGAACTGAAGCCCAAATTAGGTAAAGGCTGAAGATTTTATGCTCAGCAACACAACTCTGTCCCCAGCAGTGATCCAACTACTGAGAAACTACAAGCCCACCTCCTTTCCCATTCCATAATGAGAGATTAAAGCTCAGAGAGAGGGAAGACAGAGAGGAGAGGAGAGGAGAGGAGAGGGAAGAGAGAGAAGGAGGGTGAGTTTGGCTTTAAATATTGTGCCTGTCCCTTTTTGTGGGGGTAGGAGTCACAATTAGGACAATGGCAAAAAAGATGGTTCCCAACCAGCTGCTGAATAGGAACACTGTTGGTGGTAGCGCCTTATTCAAAGCCTGGCCTGGTCACATTGTCCTCCCAGATTGGCAGAGGAGAATGGAGTTTGCTGGTGGCTGCCAAAAGGTTAGCGGTCTCTGTGAAAGGACCAACCCATTATTCACTGCCCTTTACAGAGCCCCAGCACCCTTTGTGCTCCTCCTCCCTTCCCTCTCCACCGACGGCTTTTTCTCAGTCCGGTGCTTCGGATCTGTGATCGGAGGATTTCCCCCAAACTCAGCGACTGAGTCCCTACTTTCCCGCCTCTATAACCACAGCAAGGACTGTTCGGGTAACTGGAAAATATGAGGAACACCCCACCACCTCCTTGCCAGACACTGCTGACGCCTCATCCCCACCCGTGTGAAAAAGAACCTGGAAGCGATTTGACACCGGAATAACATCAGGGTTACCATTCTCAACGCAATAGAATTTATAAAAAGGAGTGTGGAAACTGCTCCTCAATGAATGCAACTCCTATTCAACCCCCCAGCCATACAATTAAACCTCACAGGCCTCTGTTTGGGTACATTTACAAAGGAACTTTTTAAAATAAATCAACTGAAAAAGCAAGCTAGAAGAAGAGGACATACCATGAAAACCCTAGAATGTGAGGATGTGAGGACAACTTAAATTCAGTGCAATGAAAACTCCTCAAGTTGATACTTCCTTAATCTTTCCTTCTGTTAAACATGAATCATTCTGATATCACTTTGAAAATTTAGAACAAGTATAAAATACCTTAAAAAAATAAAGTAATCCCTCGCCTGTTTGCGTTTCAAGATGCACGGCTTCACTACAATGTTGATTTTTAGTAGGTAGTCATGTGATACCGTACGCACACGCTATTGGCTGACAGCAGCTGGAAGTTACTCGTGGTTAATGTGTTCAGGACCACCCATGAAATATGAAATTCTGTGATAGAGCGACAAACTATTTTATTATTTAGGGTAATTTAAACGTTTCTGAACCCCCCCATATTGATATTAAACCACCTTCTGTCTGTATTACCTTTAAAACACTCTGATAGACTGTTTAAAACACTTTAGTGTCTCATGGAAGTGTGCTGCGTTCCGTGTGTCTCAGAATGTAGCACACTTCTGGATGCTGTCAGCCAATAGCGTGTGTGTACGGCATCACATGACTGCCCACTAAAAATCCGTGATGCAGTGAAGCCGTGCATCTTGAAGCACAAATAAGTGAGGGATTACTGTATTAATGATGTTATTCAGTCTGTGCCCTTAAAAGTACACAATAGCAGAGCCCCCCCTCAGTCTGCTGGGGGAGCTTCTGTCACTAATGAGTGTTGTCACTATGGGGTGTCGTGTTTTGTCTCCTCAAAATGTAGTCAAAGCGGTAAAGATGGCGTAGAAACGTCAGGACAATGAATGTCCGTGAAACAAACTGATGACAGTGGAGATGAGCTGGGTTTGTGTCTTTATGGGGCATAAAGGACCCCACGTGTGCATAATGGTGGATGAAAGCTGACATGACGACATCGAGCTAACAGACATGTGCAGCGTGTACAATACCTGTCTAAGACGTAGCCCAGAGCCTTCTGCCTCGTCCCAGAGTACACCGACGGACTTTTCTCCCACGCCACCAAGTTGGACGCATCGTGGAAAAGGTGGATGTTGACCAGATCAAAGGCGCTGCGATGAAAGAGAAGAACCTGTGATCAGTGACGACCACCACTGATTGGATCAGGACCAGACCAACTGTAGATAACACACACACTGTCTGCACACGGAGCCTTCTGGGGTCTGACAACATTCTCTACAATTTTACACGTCATCTTAAATTCATTTGTTTTTTTCGCTTGCAGCAGAATCCGAACGTCCAGGAAAATATGTGTGCCCCCCCCTAACAATATTCCGTTAGAAACTCTTTCAACTGTCTTGTGAAAACACACTCTGGTGGAAAACTAAGTGTTGTGACATTTGTAACAAATTCAAATTTTAGTCCAATTATTGTTGGGAAAGAATTATTTGAATGAATATTTGAACGCCAGAGAACCACACAGAGACAAACACACACACTCACACACACTCACACCTACGGTCAGTTTGGGAACAGCCAATTAACCTGCAGCTCATGTTTCTGGAGGTGGGAGGAAGCTGGAGAACCCCCCCCAGACATGGGGAGAACATGTAACCTCCACACAGAGCGGGACTCGAACCCGGAGCCGGGACGCCTCTAAGTTAGACTTTTCAGTAAAAAAACAATCAGCTTCATTATTTCACATAAAAATCCCTCAGAAGAAACACAGACCACAGGCTGTGGGACGTAGTGTGTTCAACAGTAACTTCACTGACAATAAACTAGACTGGGGGGGCACACGGATGACCTCTACAAAAAGGACCAAAGACGCCTCTAACCCTAACCCTAACATCTGTAACACCCTGAGGATGTTCTACCAGTCTGAGGTGGCCTCTATGCCGTGGTGTGAGGGTGGGGGGCACCAACAGACTGGCTGGGGCAGTGGTGTGAGGGTGGGGGGCACCAACAGACTGGCTGGGGCAGTGGTGTGAGGAGACCCTTCAGTGGGAGGGTGACCTTCAGGAGGAGATCTGTTCTGCCTGTGGCCATCAGGCTGGACAATAACTCACTTCAACACGCAGTGAAGGTGAAAGGAAGCCGCCGTTACTGTTACTGTGTGTATCTGTATGTTTTTATTTCATTCTGTCTATTCTGCTATTGATCTGCTCTCTTTAATTCTACTTTATCTACTCCAGTCTTTCTGTTTTACTTTGTTCCACTGCGGAGTGATTGTGATGGAAAGCCATTTCCCCTTAGAGATATTAATAAAGGACTAATAAATCAAATAAATGAATAAAGGATTGATTTCTGTGCTGTTTCATCCCAGAGAACACAGGATCACTACTGTTTCTATTTCTGTCACCTTTGAACCTAAATTTGCACACACGTCTGTTAAAGTTGAATAAATAAGTTGCACACAGTGACTTTCTAGAAGTTGTGGATCAGACCTTGACTAAGGTTTTCATTAAATCGTGACACAATGACAAATAGACCAGGAGGAATGCTGTCAGGATGGACACAGAATACATTTTCTGACTCAACACAAATCCTGTAAGATGTAATTCAGAATAGAACTATAATAACTACCTGCTATCACTAATCTGATCTCTCCATTTCTTCTGAAGGAAGAAGCTCCATGTAGAGTGATGAGCAGTGATCCTACCCCTCTGGACTCCTCTGTTACCCCGGTGTGAGGTGGGGGGGCCCAGAGGAGTCATCAGACTGCATCAGACTATCTGTCTATCAGATCTGATCTCTCTATTCTTCACCAGCCTCCATTAAACACCTTCAGCTCCCTCCTCGTGTCCGTTTTATATCAGATTACAATCTGTCTTTCCCTTCTTAATCCCTGACCCCAACCCCGTGTTAACGACATCGAAGAACACTTTTTGTATTCATCCCCTACAGGTTCAACTGGGTGTAACTTTTTTTTGTCATCTATCATATCAAGTGCTGGACTAACCTGATTCCATCTAACCTGAGTCCATCTCTGTGCTCGTGGTGAAGCTCTGCTAGATCTTTACATCTAATCCAGTGAAGCTGAGATGATTTAGGGGGGGCAGAGATGGTATTAAACTTACCACTCAGCCAGGGCCCATCGGGTTCTGATGAATCCCTTTCTGGACCACTTACACTGCAGAATAGAGAGAATCAAATTAGCATGAAAGATAAAAAGAGACCTAAGCATAGATTAATCTGTCATTAAAAGGCGAATGGAAGTCGTGTTTATGATGAAATAACAACGTCACCATCAAGAAGAGAAAGGCTTCAGGTCGTCTGAAGACGTTTCTCTCATCCAAGCATCAACCTCAAAACTGATGTGCATTTTTGTGACGGCAAAATTTAGCTGTCCAGGTAAACCCTGGAACCCGTTTACATTGTTAACTGGTTCCAGGAGACGCCACGTAACCCAAAAAACAACGTCAGCTGAGTTAACTTGATTCTAGGCTAAACCAAACCAACCCTATCCAGTTCTGTCCTCTAATTTGTTTAAGAATGCTTTTTTAATAATATTTGTTTGATTTGAACTGATTTTAAGGTTACAAACAAATTAGATGTTTTCATAGAGTACAGGACAAACAGGATGCAGGTCACAGGACTTTACAGTTCCCATATTATTGGTGGACAGACGTAAATTCAGGAGTCGGGTTGTGGGGGGCAGCAGCTTCAACAGGGAGCCCCAAACTTCCCTTTCACCCCACACCCAAAATTTATATCTAAATTTAAGCTGAAAAATGAATATCCTATTCATGCTTTAATTCATCAAATATATGACATATAACAATAATATACACGTGAATGACTCTTCCAAGCATTCCAAGAGACGACAAGAAACCTCTGGGTGACAGAGTGTATGCTCCACTTCACTGAGCTACACACACTGCTTTGACCCTTTATTACAGATATGTATAAAAACACAGTAAACCCATGAAAGCTTTGTTAGCTTAGCCTCAACTGTGTGCTCGATGTCCCCATGTTAAGATTGAAAAGCAAACTATGAGAACTCATGAATCAAGAAGAATCGTTCTGTTTGTATCGTTTTCTTCAGTCAAAATAAGAAAGAAACACACTGAAGGAACATTACTCTACAAATCTATTTATAACTGTATGATGTATTTTAGATGAAGAAATCTTATTAATTCCAGTTATGCTTCTTCCCTGACAGATCATTTTTCTTGTTTGTTGTCTATATCCTCTTAAATCAAGTATTTATTTCTTTCATGAAGTCTTTTTTTACGGAAAATGCAAAATGAATGGCTGCCTAATTACATACCACCAGCCTTGAG
>CM023616.1:1229126-1236626 GCA_013358685.1 Antennarius maculatus
TGACAGCTATAAGAACCAATGGTGTGCATAGTGGGGGTCTGAATCTACAGGAGAAGGTCCACACCAGTCAATGGTTGTAAACTGGTCCTACTCTATCAGATTAACAGAATCACAAACATTTTGGCGGCTTAAGCTGCTAAATTCTTTTCTTACAGACCTACTCTGTTAGAGACTCAACATCCAGACTCCCTGAGCTCCTCTCTCCTCCTCCTCTCTGACCATCTCTGTTACTCCTCCTCCTCTCTGACCATCTCTGTTACTCCTCCTCCTCTCTGACCATCTCTGTTACTCCTCCTCCTCTCTGACCATCTCTGTTACTCCTCCTCCTCTCTGACCATCTCTGTTACTCCTCCTCCTCTCTGACCTCACTCTCCTGGTCTCCATTCACACCTTTACTAACTCAACTTCTTCCCTGGAGTCTCTGTGCTCTATGTCCTCACAGGTTTTCTCAGGTTCAGCCCTCATCCATCCATCCTCTGTGGACCTGCCCCCCCATCCCACCAGTATCACCCCCCACCTAACCATCTGCTGGGGTCCTGCTGCCTTTCCTCCTCCTTCCACCATACAGTCCTCCATACAGCTGTAATTGTGCCCTGAATTCACCAACTCCCTGATGGTGAACATGTATGAAGACAACAACCCAGGAGTCGGTGAACACAGCCTGACTTTCTGGTCCCCAATTCAGCTCCTGCATCAAATGGTCTACCTAGAACCATAAAGACACTGACTCTATCTGGACTATTTGACTCTCTGTCTCTCTTTCTCTGACCCTGTCCTTATCTTCATTTTATTTCTTTCCCACCCAACCGGTCAAGGCGGATGGCCCCCAAAAGAGTCTGGGTCCTGTCCGGAGTTTCTTTCTCAATGAGGGAGTTTTTCCCACCACTGTCTCTTTTGCTCTGGAGGGTTCTGTTGGGTTTCTGTCTGTTAAAAAGCTTTGAAATGTGTGTTGATGTGATTAAGCGCTTTATAATTAAAGATTCATTGATTGATTGATACTTTTAAACGGTACCACCTGTTCCACATCATCCTTTTTATTCTAATCAAAACAAATGTCTGTACTAGTGGACATGGATCCCACACATTCTTGGTTCATCACTGAAGCCTGAATAGTTTGGAGTCCACTCCCACAGGAGGAACAGAATCAGACCCTGTCCTGAATCCATGTCAGGATGTAATGCTGGTCATGACTGTGTCTGAACAACATCACAGATCCGCTATCAGCAGGACGGACATCACTGCTCTGTTGTTTCATGAGTCTTCTCTGAATGGAGGGGTGTCCAAACCCCGTACACAGGGGCATGTCTGGAACCACCACACATCCAGGACACGGTTTGGGTGCCTGCTGGACTACACTGTCTTCATGCTGGTGAGAACAGCCGTGTTCTGAGTGAACACACTCTGGATTACACTGAGTGAACACACTCTGGATTACACTGAGTGAACACACTCTGGATTACACTGAGTGAACACACTCTGGATTACACTGAGTGAACACACTCTGGATTACAGAGTGAACACACTCTGGATTACGCTGACTGAACACACTCTGGATTACGCTGAGTGAACACACTCTGGATTATGCTGAGTGAACACACTCTGGATTACGCTGAGTGAACACACTCTGGATTACAGAGTGAACACACTCTGGATTACGCTGACTGAACACACTCTGGATTACACTGAGTGAACACACTCTGGATTACAGAGTGAACACACTCTGGATTACACTGAGTGAACACACTCTGGATTACACTGAGTGATCACACTCTGGATTACACTGAGTGAACACACTCTGGATGACACTGAGTGAACACACTCTGGATTACAGAGTGAACACACTCTGGATTACGCTGACTGAACACACTCTGGATTACGCTGAGTGAACACACTCTGGATTACGCTGAGTGAACACACTCTGGATTACGCAGAGTGAACACAGTCTGGATTACAGAGTTAACACATTCTGGATTATGCTGAGTGAACACACTCTGGATTACACTGAGTGAACACACTCTGGATTACAGAGTGAACACACTCTGGATTACGCTGAGTGAACACACTCTGGATTACAGAGTGAACACACTCTGGATTACGCTGAGTGAACACACTCTGGATTACAGAGTGAACACACTCTGGATTACACTGAGTGAACACACTCTGGATTACAGAGTGAACACACTCTGGATTATGCTGAGTGAACACACTCTGGATTACAGAGTGAACACACTCTGGATTACGCTGAGTGAACACACTCTGGATTACGCTGAGTGAACACACTCTGGATTACAGAGTGAACACACTCTGGATTACGCTGACTGAACACACTCTGGATTACAGATGGAACACACTCTGGATTATGCTGACTGAACACTCTGGATTACGCTGAGTGAACACACTCTGGATTACGCTGAGTGAACACAGTCTGGATTACGCTGAGTGAACACACTCTGGATTACACTGAGTGAACACACTCTGGATTACAGAGTGAACACACTCTGGATTACATTGACTGAACCCACTCTGGAATACGCTGAGTGAACACACTCTGGATTACACTGAGTGAACACACTCTGGATTACAGAGTGAACACACCCTGGATTACACTGAGTGAACACACTCTGGATTACAGAGTGAACACACTCTGGATTACATTGAGTGAACACACTCTGGATTACACTGAGTGAAAACACCCTGGATTACACTGAGTGAACACACCCTGGATTACACTGAGTGAAAACACCCTGGATTATAATGAGTGAAGACACTCTGTATTACGCTGAGTGAATACACCCTGTATTACGCTGAGTGAACACACTCTGGATTACACTGAGTGAACACACTCTGGATTACGCTGAGTGAACACACTCTGGATTACATTGAGTGAACACACTCTGGATTACACTGAGTGAACACACTCTGGATTACGCTGAGTGAACACACTCTGGATTACATTGAGTGAACACACTCTGGATTACACTGAGTGAACACACTCTGGATTACGCTGAGTGAACACACTCTGGATTACACTGAGTGAACACACTCTGGATTACACCGTTTCCTCAGAGGTGTGCTTCACTGAAGCTCGCCTGCAGAGCTCATTCTAGCTGTTCTGACTTAATTTACACACGTCAGATTGTACAACGATGGGAATATTTAACCACTAACCGTTTAAGGTTATTGTTCATTAAACCAGATTAGACTTCCCGTCTTAACGACGGCCTGGTTTTGTCCCACACACTGAAGGTGTTCACCCACAAACCATCAGTCAGAGAATCACTCAGGGACATTAAATATCTTCATCTAACGCGTCGCTCATCTCTCTGAAACAAGCTCAGATGTGTTTTCTTGATAGCCCCTCATCTCAGTGTGCAGCGACAGTAGTGAATGAATGAAGGGGGGGGCAGCGTATCTCCATAGAGGTCAGGTGACCACGGATCACAATCTGATGATCCAGACAGGATCATTCAATTTATGTCTGTGATTAATAGTGAATGAATGTGTGCAGGTGAAATGAGAAACACATTTATGACATCACCTGCAGTCACATAATGACTACATGTCCGTTATCTGTCCGTCCAATCAGACGCCTGCAGCGTGAGACGCTGCCGGCCCACACAACTCCTCCTGATTTAATGCCTTTACCTCTGCTATGTGTTCATGTGTTCACTGATGTTTGTTTCTTTGTTTGTTTGTTTGTTTTTCAGCAGAATATTTGAAAACAGATTATTTCAGGAAGCTTCTATTGTGAATGAAGAAGGAAGATTAAATTATAAAACAGATTCAAATCAGTTGGAAATGCAGGATTTGGTTCACTTCCTGGGACCTTGTGAGATTAGTACCAGATTACATCATAACTGTTCCTCCTTAAATAATCTCCCTGTGTGCATTATTAAAGTATAATTATTATTCTTGAACCAGTCTGTGTGAGATTTGTTCAGGTTTAAAATAAAACTTTGGTTTTCACAATTTCGTCTACAGTATTTTCTCCACTATAAGGCGCCTAAAAGCCTTTAATTTTCTCAAAAACCATCAGTGCATCTTATACAGTGGTACCTCTACTCATGAAATTAAATGGTTCTGGAAGACGTTAGGTAAGCAGAAAATTTGGTAAGTAGAGACGTTGGTAAGTAGAGACATTGGTAAGTACAGACGTTGGTAAGTAGAGACGTTGGTAAGTAGAGACGTTGGGAAGTAGAGACGTTGGGAAGTAGAGACGTTGGTAAGTAGAGACTTTGGTAAGTAGAGACGTTGGTAAATAGAGACGTTGGTAAATAGAGACGTTGGTAAGTAGAGACGTTGGTAAGTAGAGACGTTGGTAAGTAGAGACGTTGGTAAGTAGAGACATTGGTAAGTAGAGACATTGGTAAGTAGAGACGTTGGTAAGTAGAGACGTTGGTAAGTAGTGACGTTGGTAAGTAGAGATGTTGGTAAATAGAGACATCGGTAAGTAGAGACATTGGTAAATAGAGACTTTGGTTAGTAGAGACGTTGGTAAGTAGAGACGTTGGTAAGTAGAGACGTTGGTAAATAGAGACGTTGGTAAGTAGAGACATTGGTAAGTAGAGACGTTGGTAAGTAGAGACATTGGTAAGTAGAGACGTTGGTAAGTAGAGACATTGGTAAGTAGAGACATTGGCAAGTAGAGACGTTGGTAAGTAGAGATATTGGTAATTAGAGACGTTGGTAAGTAGAGACGTTGGTAAGTAGAGACATTGGTAAGTAGAGACATTGGTAAGTAGAGACGTTGGTAAGTAGAGACATTGGTAAGTAGAGACGTTGGTAAGTAGAGACGTTGGTAAGTAGAGACGTTGGTAAGTAGAGACATTGGTAAATAGAGACATTGGTAAGTAGAGACATTGGTAAGTAGAGACGTTGGTAAGTAGAGACGTTGGTAAGTAGAGACGTTGGTAAGTAGAGACATTGGTAAGTAGAGACATTGGTAAATAGAGACGTTGGTAAGTAGAGACATTGGTAAGTAGAGACATTGGTAAATAGAGACATTGGTAAGTAGAGACGTTGGTAAGTAGAGACGTTGGTAAGTAGAGACATTGGTAAGTAGAGACATTGGTAAGTAGAGACGTTGGTAAGTAGAGACATTGGTAAGTAGGGACGTTGGTAAGTAGAGATGTTGGTAAATAGAGACATAGGTAAGTAGAGACATTGGTAAATAGAGACATTGGTTAGTAGAGACGTTGGTAAGTAGAGACGTTGGTAAGTAGAGACGTTGGTAAGTAGAGACGTTGGTAAATAGAGACGTTGGTAAGTAGAGACATTGGCAAGTAGAGACGTTGGTAAGTAGAGACATTGGTAAATAGAGACGTTGGTAAGTAGAGACGTTGGTAAGTAGAGACGTTGGTAAGTAGTGACGTTGGTAAGTAGAGATGTTGGTAAATAGAGACATCGGTAAGTAGAGACATTGGTAAATAGAGACATTGGTTAGTAGAGACGTTGGTAAGTAGAGACGTTGGTAAGTAGAGACGTTGGTAAATAGAGACGTTGGTAAGTAGAGACATTGGTAAGTAGAGACGTTGGTAAGTAGAGACTTTGGTAAGTAGAGACTTTGGTAAGTAGAGACATTGGTAAGTAGAGACATTGGCAAGTAGAGACGTTGGTAAGTAGAGATATTGGTAATTAGAGACGTTGGTAAGTAGAGACGTTGGTAAGTAGAGACATTGGTAAGTAGAGACATTGGTAAGTAGAGACATTGGTAAGTAGAGACATTGGTAAGTAGAGACGTTGGTAAGTAGAGACGTTGGTAAGTAGAGACGTTGGTAAGTAGAGACGTTGGTAAATAGAGACATTGGTAAGTAGAGACATTGGTAAGTAGAGACGTTGGTAAGTAGAGACGTTGGTAAGTAGAGACGTTGGTAAGTAGAGACATTGGTAAGTAGAGACGTTGGTAAGTAGAGACGTTGGTAAGTAGAGACGTTGGTAAGTAGAGACGTTGGTAAGTAGAGACGTTGGTAAGTAGAGACGTTGGTAAGTAGAGACGTTGGTAAGTAGAGACATTGGTAAGTAGAGACATTGGTAAATAGAGACGTTGGTAAGTAGAGACATTGGTAAGTAGAGACATTGGTAAATAGAGACATTGGTAAGTAGAGACGTTGGTAAGTAGAGACGTTGGTAAGTAGAGACATTGGTAAGTAGAGACGTTGGTAAGTAGAGACGTTGGTAAGTAGAGACGTTGGTAAGTAGGGACGTTGGTAAGTAGAGATGTTGGTAAATAGAGACATCGGTAAGTAGAGACATTGGTAAATAGAGACATTGGTTAGTAGAGACTTTGGTAAGTAGAGACGTTGGTAAGTAGAGACGTTGGTAAGTAGAGACGTTGGTAAGTAGAGACGTTGGTAAATAGAGACGTTGGTAAGTAGAGACATTGGCAAGTAGAGACGTTGGTAAGTAGAGACATTGGTAAGTAGAGACATTGGTAAATAGAGACTTTGGTAAGTAGAGACGTTGGTAAGTAGAGACATTGGTAAGTAGATACATTGGTAAGTAGAGACGTTGGTAAGTAGAGACATTGGTAAGTAGAGACGTTGGTAAGTAGAGACGTTGGTAAGTAGAGACGTTGGTAAATAGAGACGTTGGTAAGTAGAGACATTGGTAAGTAGAGACTTTGGTAAGTAGAGACGTTGGTAAGTAGAGACATTGGTAAGTAGAGACGTTGGTAAGTAGAGACGTTGGTAAGTAGAGACGTTGGTAAGTAGAGACATTGGTAAGTAGAGACGTTGGTAAGTAGAGACGTTGGTAAGTAGAGACGTTGGTAAGTAGAGACGTTGGTAAGTAGAGACATTGGTAAGTAGAGACGTTGGTAAGTAGAGACATTGGTAAGTAGAGACATTGGTAAGTAGAGACATTGGTAAGTAGAGACGTTGGTAAGTAGAGACGTTGGTAAGTAGAGACGTTGGTAAATAGAGACGTTGGTAAGTAGAGACATTGGTAAGTAGAGACATTGGTAAGTAGAGACGTTGGTAAGTAGAGACATTGGTTAGTAGAGACTTTGGTAAGTAGAGACATTGGTAAGTAGAGACGTTGGTAAGTAGAGACGTTGGTAAGTAGAGACGTTGGTAAATAGAGACGTTGGTAAGTAGAGACGTTGGTAAGTAGAGACATTGGTAAGTAGAGACGTTGG
Source organism: Antennarius maculatus (assembly GCA_013358685.1). Lineage (NCBI taxonomy): Eukaryota > Metazoa > Chordata > Actinopteri > Lophiiformes > Antennariidae > Antennarius > Antennarius maculatus. The sequence goes on from CM023616.1 coordinate 1,236,262, forward strand.
TAAGTAGAGACATTGGTAAGTAGAGACGTTGGTAAATAGAGACATTGGTAAGTAGAGACGTTGGTAAGTAGAGACGTTGGTAAGTAGAGACGTTGGTAAGTAGAGACATTGATAAGTAGAGACGTTGGAAAGTAGAGACATTAGTAAATAGAGACATTGGTAAGTAGAGACGTTGGTAAGTAGAGACGTTGGTAAGTAGAGACATTGGTAAGTAGAGACGTTAGTAAGTAGAGACATTGGTAAATAGAGACATTGGTAAATAGAGACATTGGTCAGTAGAGACATTGGTAAATAGAGACATTGGTAAGTAGAGACATTGGTCAGTAGAGACATTGGTAAATAGAGACATTGGTAAGTAGAGACGT
>CM023616.1:1241626-1250289 GCA_013358685.1 Antennarius maculatus
CATTGATGAGGCTTTGAACGTGTGCTGGGGAGGGGTGGGGGGGTGGGGGGGTTTGACAAACAGACAGAAGAAAATCTCCAAACTTTCTTTAAATATTTGAATTAAATCTTGTTCAGTCATGGGGGGGAGCTGGAGCCTGCCCCAGCTGAGGGCGTGGGTGAAGCACTGGTGAATGAATGAATGAATGAATGAATGAATGTGGGGGGGTGATCAGACTTGGACTGAAGCTCCAGATTCTGGGGCAGAAGCAGGAAATCTATGGATGTTCTCTGTAGACCCTCAGCTGCAGTAACGTTTATTCAGTGAACGAATGTTTCACCAGGTTCACACTGTTCACTGGGGTCGTCATGGAGACAGGAGGAACACATCAAACTCTGGAGCACATCTGGACCCTGTCTGACAGATTGGGGCAGGATTGGGATTAAAAAACGGGGAAAAAAAGACCAGGAGAACATTCCGAGAAGAAGTGTGTTTAAATATGTTTAACTGACAAAGTGATGAGGTTGTAGACCTGATCTTCATGGGGGGGGTTCACTTTCTCAGTGGTTGGATTACGTTCAACTCCCTTCAGAGGATCCTGATGATCATAGATCAACAGTGTTTCTGTGTTCTTGACATGTGAGCGTGAGTGTGTGTGTGTGTGTTTACACGGGTGTTATTCTGCCCCTTTGACCCCCTCCCACCTTCATCCTGTCCTTCACTGGAGCTGCTGACGGGGGTCTAATAAGAAGCCGAGCGCCTCCACATCTCTATCTGCTTTAATTAGACCCCAGGACACCCCAGGATGATGAGACCAGTGTAACTGTCCAATAACCCCCCCGCACACACACACACACACACACACACACACACACACACACACACACACTCACACACACACACACACACACACACACACACACACTATTACTGCAGGCCTGAAATCTGATGAATTAAATCCTAATATTAATACCAGCATTAGCGCTCAGAGCCAATCTCAGCGCTCTTTCTGATGGAAATGGGAATAGCCTTCAGATGGGGGGGGTGACGCCGGAGTGGGATGGGGGCCACGATGTGACAATTCCATTTCAGAGCGACATGATGTATCTGTGGGGGGGGGGCACTCACCTTTGAAATCAAACTGCTGGATGTTTTTCATGGATTCGTGGATAAAGTAGAAACTCCCCAGAGCCTGGGGGGGGGAGAGAGAGTGTTAGAGCAGAGGAAATATTTACACCCCCACACCCCCCCACAACAACAGGTGCTGCATTCTCTCTCCATCCTGTCTGTCTGCAGCTCAGCTCCTCCTGGGGGGGGGTCGGGGTTCAGCTTTCCAAGACGTTTGAATGAGCAGAGATAAACTTCAAGAGGCTTAAAAATCTTAATTTTTCCTTGAATAATCAAGAACACCCCCCCCCCCCCAGAAAACCAGAGTGTGTGGGAAGAAGTGTGAGAGGAGCTGAGGGGATTGGACGCGGTTCACGGCTTCACTGCTCTCTGGGGTTTCTTTACAGTCAGGACGACTGGGGGGGGGGGGGGGGGGGACTCAGTCCCTGTTTGGAACAGAATAAATATAATAAATGTAATATAAATATAATAAATATAATAAATGTAATATAAATATAATAAATGTATAATAAATATAATAAATGTAATATAAATATAATAAATATAATAAATGTAATATAAATATAATAAATGTAATATAAATATAATAAATGTATAATAAATATAATAATGTAATATAAATATAATAAATATAATAAATGTAATATAAATATAATAAATGTATAATAAATATAATAAATGTATAATAAATATAATAAATGTAATATAAATATAATAAATATAATAAATGTAATATAAATATAATAAATGTATAATAAATATAATAAATGTATAATAAATATAATAAATGTAATATAAATATAATAAATGTATAATATAATAAATGTAATATAAATATAATAAATATAATAAATGTAATATAAATATAATAAATGTATAATAAATATAATAAATGTAATATAAATATAATAAATGTATCTTCTTCTTTTCCTTTTTGGCTTTTCCATTCAGGGGTCGCCACAGCGAATCAGTTGCCTCCATCTAACCCTGTCCTTTGCATCCTCTTCTCTCACACCAACTACCTTCATGTCCTCTTTCACTACATCCATAAACCTCCTCTTTGGTCTTCCTCTAGGCCTCCTGCCTGGCAGTTCAAAACTCAGCATCCTTCTACCAATATATTCACTATCTCTCCTCTGGACATGTCCAAACCATCTCAGTCTGGCCTCTCTGACTTTATCTCCAAAACCTCTAACATGTGCTGTCCCTCTGATGTACTCATTCCTGATCCTATCCTTCCTGGTCACTCCCAGAGAGAACCTCAGCATCTTCATCTCTGCTACCTCCAGCTCTGCCTCCTGTCTTTTCCTCAGTGACACTGTCTCTAGACCAAACAACATCGCTGGTCTCACCACAGTTTTGTACACCTTTCCTTTCATTTTAGCTGAAACTCTTCTATCACACATCACACCTGACACTTTTCTCCACCCGTTCCATCCTGCCTGGACACGCTTCTTCACCTCTTTTCCACACTCTCCATTGCTCTGGACTGTTGACCCTAAGTACTTAAAATCCTCCACCTTCTTGATCTCTTCTCCCTGTAACCTCACTCTTCCACTTGGGTCCCTCTCATTCACACACATGTACTCTGTCTTACTGCGGCTAACCTTCATCCCTCTCCTTTCCAGGACAAACCTCCACCTCTCTAGCTTCTCCTCCACCTCGTCCCTATAATAAATGTATAATAAATATAATAAATGTAATATAAATATAATAAATTTATAATAAATATAATAAATGTAATATAAATATAATAAATGTAATATAAATATAATAAATATATATATAATAAATGTAATGTAAATATAATATAAATGTAATATAAATATAATAAATGTAATATAAATATAATAAATATAAATATAATAAATGTAATGTAAATATAATAAATATAATAAATGTATAATAAATATAATAAATGTAATATAAATATAATAAATGTATAATAAATATAATAAATGTAATTTAAATATAATATATATATAATAAATGTAATGTAAATATAATAAATATAAATATAATAAATACAATATAAATATAATAAATCTAAATATGATATAAACATTCATTCATATTCATGTACTGCCGCTGTCACGGGGAGCTGGAGCCCAGCTGGCATAGGGCGTGAGGCGGGGGACACTCCGGGCACGACGCCAGTGCACCGCGGTAATATAAATATAATATAATTTGTGAAGAGAGAGGAGTAATTAAATAAAACTGTAATAATCAATAATCACACCAGCGGAGTGGGGGGGCAGAGCTGCTGTGGGTCTGGACTGGATGGGGGGGTCTGGGTCTGGACTGGATGGGGGGGTTTGGGTCTGGACTGGGGGGTTCTGGTGACTTTCCCATTGAGGCGCCCCCCAGCTGCCGCTCTGCATTATTTATGAGCACCGACACATTTTGAGATTAAACATTTGCTGATTTGTCAAACCCCCTCCCCCCCCCCCCCCCGAGGTCCGGCCCATCGCCTGGACTCATCAGCTCACCAACGGAGAACACTGTCACACACTTAATGGATGAGAACCCCCCCTTCTGCTACAGCAGAGGACAGGAGGAAGAGAAGGGAGGCAGGGGGGGCACGTATGAGGGGACGGCGCCGGACTCAAGGTCACCCCCCCCCCCCGAGCTGGGTAACGGCTTCCAGGAAGGCTTCCTGCTGGGACCTGTGCTGCTGGGTTCATGTTGTGTTCCTCCTGAAAGGGACGCTGAGACGGGAGGAAGAGGAGGAAGAGGAGGAAGATGAGGAGGAAGATGAGGAAGAGGAGGAAGAGGAGGAAGAGGAGGAAGATGAGGAGGAAGAGGAGGAAGAGGAGGAAGAGGAGGAAGAGGAGGAAGATGAGGAGGAAGAGGAGGAAGAGGAGGAAGAGGAGGAAGAGGAGGAAGAGGAGGAAGAGGAGGAAGAGGAGGAAGATGAGGAGGAAGATGAGGAAGAGGAGGAAGAGGAGGAAGAGGAGGAAGATGAGGAGGAAGAGGAGGAAGAGGAGGAAGAGGAGGAAGAGGAGGAAGAGGAGGAAGAGGAGGAAGAGGAAGAGGAGGAAGAGGAAGAGGAGGAAGAGGAGGAGAGGAGGAGGAGGAAGAGGAGGAAGAGGAGGAAGAGGAGGAAGAGGAGGAAGAGGAGGAAGAGAGGAGGAAGATGAGGAGGAAGAGGAGGGAAGATGAGGAAGATGAGGAGGAAGAGGAGGAAGAGGAGGAAGAGGAGGAAGATGAGGAGGAAGAGGAGGAAGAGGAAGAGGAGGAAGAGGAGGAAGAGGAGGAGGAAGAGGAGGAGGAAGAGGAGGAAGAGGAGGAAGGAGGAAGAGGAGAAGAGGAGGAAGAGGAGGAAGAGGAGAGGAGGAAGAGGAGGAAGGAGAGAGGAGGAAGAGGAGGAAGAGGAGGAAGATGAGAGAAGAGGAGGAAGAGGAGGAAGAGGAGGAAGATGAGGAAGATGAGGAGGAAGAGGAGGAAGAGGAGGAAGAGGAGGAAGAGGAGGAAGATGAGGAGGAAGAGGAGGAAGAGGAGGAAGAGGAAGAGGAGGAAGAGGAGGAAGAGGAGGAGGAGGAAGAGGAGGAAGAGGAGGAAGAGGAGGAAGATGAGGAGGAGGAAGAGGAGGAAGAGGAGGAAGAGGAGGAAGATGAGGAGGAAGAGGAGGAAGAGGAGGAAGAGGAGGAAGATGAGGAGGAAGAGGAGGAAGAGGAGGAAGAGGAGGAAGATGAGGAGGAAGAGGAGGAAGAGGAGGAAGAGGAAGAGGAGGAAGAGGAGGAAGAGGAGGAGGAGGAAGAGGAGGAAGAGGAGGAAGAGGAGGAAGAGGAGGAAGATGAGGAGGAAGATGAGGAGGAAGAGGAGGGAGAGGAGGAAGAGGAGGAAGATGAGGAGGAAGAGGAGGAAGAGGAGGAGGAGGAAGAGGAAGAGGAGGAAGAGGAGGAGGAGGAAGATGAGGAGGAAGATGAGGAGGAAGAGGAGGAAGAGGAGGAAGAGGAGGAGGAAGAGGAGGATGAGAAGGAAGAGGAGGAGGAGGAAGAGGAGGAAGAGGAGGAAGAGGAGGAAGAGGAAGAGGAGGAAGAGGAGGAAGAGGAGGAAGAGGAAGAGGAGGAAGAGGAGGAAGAGGAGGAGGAGGAGGAGGAGGAAGAGGAGGAAGAGGAGGAGGAGGAAGAGGAGGAAGAGCAGGAAGAGGAGGAAGAGGGTGATGATGCTGAGGGACAGGAGCTGCTGTCTGAACTACCTGCAGCTGCTGGTGTGAATATTTCAAGAGGAAAAATGATGGAAAAAAATAAAATCCCATCATTAATGAATGTAAATCCAGTATCTGTGATGTAAAACAAGGAAATTAGTCAGTCAGTAGATTCTGAGTGAGAAAACAACTTTATAATTATTAACGCTTTGGGTACATGGACACAAAGCTACTAAAAGAAATATGTACTGATTTTAGAAGTTTGAATAAGAGGATTTGTCTCCTTCCTTCCTCAGTAAACTGTAGAACTGGAAACAGACAAAAGATGAAGTTTTCCCCCTGGATCGGGGAAATGACTGAAGTACTGTATTTTATTCCTCTCTGGCTGTAAACTAAACAATAGATCACCTCATCGGAAAAATGACGTGCTTTTAAAACGTGACAAGATTAAGATTATAATAGAAAGATTATTCATACAATCATTGATTCAGTGTAGCCAAAATAAAAAAAATTAAATACAAATGTGTGTGTGTGTGTGTGTGTGTGTGTGTGTGTGTGTGTGTCATTGTCACTTGTTTTTTCTCCAACTTCTCCATCCAACTTTCTCCATCTTTCTCGGAGGAATGGTGATAATCAAACATTCAATCAATCGATCGATCGATCGATCGATCGATCGATCGATCGATCGATCGATCTATCGATCTATCTATCTATCTATCTATCTATCTATCTATCTATCTATCTATCTATCTATCTATCTATCTATCTATCTATCTATCTATCTATCTATCTATCTATCTATCTATCTATCTTAGTATATTAACCCCCCCAGCAGACGTTCCAAAGCGCTTTAACAGACAAACCCAACAGGACTCTTCTTGTTGCTCTGGAGGCTCTGACTAACTCCTCCCTCACTGCAGCTGGAAACCAGCACACCTGTTGCTGATTGGTCCATTTGAATCAGACAGAATCACACAGGTGAATCACACAGGTGAGTCACACAGGTGAATCACACAGGTGAGTCACACAGGTGAGTCACACAGGTGAGTCACACAGGTGAATCACACAGGTGAGTCACACAGGTGAATCACACAGGTGAACCACACAGGTGAGTCACACAGGTGAGTCACACAGGTGAATCACACAGGTGAATCACACAGGTGAATCACACAGGTGAGTCACACAGGTGAGTCACACAGGTGAATCACACAGGTGAGTCACACAGGTGAATCACACAGGTGAATCACACAGGTGAGTCACACAGGTGAATCACACAGGTGAATCACACAGGTGAATCACACAGGTGAATCACACAGGTGAGTCACACAGGTGAATCACACAGGTGAGTCACACAGGTGAGTCACACAGGTGAATCACACAGGTGAATCACACAGGTGAATCACACAGGTAAGTCACACAGGTGAATCACACAGGTGAGTCACACAGGTGAATCACACAGGTGAATCACACAGGTGAATCACACAGGTGAATCACACAGGTGAGTCACACAGGTGAATCACACAGGTGAATCACACAGGTGAATCACACAGGTAAGTCACACAGGTGAATCACACAGGTGAACCACACAGGTGAATCACACAGGTGAATCACACAGGTGAGTCACACAGGTGAGTCTCGTGACTTGAAACTCGATTGTGATCCAAACATAATGGAGATTTCTGGGTTCAAAATTTAAGTAGAGGAGTTGAAAAATGTGAATATTTTTGTTAAAAGTGAATTTAAAGTTTGTGTCCTACGGACGCACGCTGTCTGACGATCGTGCATCCATGTGAAAAATTGTGCTTCAATGATATAAGGAGAACACTGGTGCACACTTGGACCCAGATGAGGTCACTTCCTCAATCCAAGGGTCGTTCTCTCAAAGCTTCCAGCTGAACTTCGAACCTGAAGAGATGCACTAATTCACTAATCCTAACAGGTGAACTCGGTAACAGGAGCTACCTTCTGAAAAGATATGTCTCATGTCACACGTATGTTGGTGTCACACGTATGTTGGTGTCACACGTATGTTGGTGTCACACGTACGTTTGTGTCACACGTATGTTGGTGTCACACGTACGTTTGTGTCACACGTATGTTGGTGTCACACGTATGTTGGTGTCACACGTATGTTGGTGTCACACGTACGTTTGTGTCACATGTATATTTGTGTCACACGTATGTTTGTGTCACACGTATGTTGGTGTCACACGTACGTTTGTGTCACATGTATATTTGTGTCACACGTATGTTTGTGTCACACGTATGTTTGTGTCACACGTACAGTACGTTTGTGTCACATGTATGTTTGTGTCACACGTACGTTTGTGTCACACGTATGTTTGTGTCACACGTACAGTACGTTTGTGTCACACGTATGTTTGTGTCACACGTACGTTTGTGTCACATGTATGTTTGTGTCACACGTACGTTTGTGTCACACGTATGTTCGTGTCACACGTATGTTTGTGTCACACGTATGTTTGTGTCACACGTATGTTTGTGTCACACTTACGTTGGTGTCACACGTACGTTTGTGTCACATGTATATTTGTGTCACACGTACGTTTGTGTCACACGTATGTTTGTGTCACACGTACAGTACGTTTGTGTCACATGTATGTTTGTGTCACACGTACGTTTGTGTCACACGTATGTTCGTGTCACACGTATGTTTGTGTCACACGTATGTTTGTGTCACACGTATGTTTGTGTCACACTTACGTTGGTGTCACACGTACGTTTGTGTCACATGTATGTTCGTGTCACACGTACGTTTGTGTCACACGTATGTTTGTGTCACACGTATGTTCGTGTCACACGTATGTTTGTGTCACACGTGTGTTGGTGTCACACGTGTGTTGGTGTCACACGTACGTTTGTGTCACACGTACGTTTGTGTCACACGTACGTTCGTGTCACACGTATGTTTGTGTCGTACGTATGTTTGTGTCGCACGTATGTTGGTGTCGTACGTATGTTTGTGTCGTACGTATGTTTGTGTCGCACGTACGTTCGTGTCACACGTATGTTGGTGTCTTACGTATGTTTGTGTCGTACGTATGTTTGTGTCAAATGTGTGTTTGTGTCACACTTACGTTTGTGTCACACGTACGTTGGTGTCACATGTGTGTTCGTGTCACTTATGTTCATGTCACATGTATGTTTGTCACACGTGTGTTTGTGTCACACGTACGTTGGTGTCACGTATGTTCGTGTCACACGTACGTTTGTGTCACACATATGCTCGTGTCACACGTATGTTTGTGTCACACGTATGTTTGTGTCACACGTATGTTTGTGTCACACTTACGTTTGTGTCACACGTATGTTTGTGTCACACGTATGTTTGTGTCACACGTATGTTCGTGTCACACGTACGTTTGTGTCACACGTACGTTTGTGT
>CM023616.1:1250489-1280489 GCA_013358685.1 Antennarius maculatus
TACGTTGTGTCACACGTATGTTTGTGTCACACGTATGTTTGTGTCACACGTATGTTTGTGTCACACGTATGTTGTGTCACGTACGTTTGTGTCACACGTATGTTTGTGTCACACGTATGTTTGTGTCACACGTACGTTTGTGTCACACGTATGTTTGTGTCACACGTATGTTTGTGTCACACGTATGTTTGTGTCACACTTACGTTTGTGTCACACGTACGTTTGTGTCACACGTACGTTTGTGTCACACGTACGTTTGTGTCACACGTATGTTTGTGTCACACGTATGTTTGTGTCACACGTATGTTTGTGTCACATGTATGTTTGTGTCACACGTACGTTTGTGTCACACGTATGTTCGTGTCACACGTATGTTTGTGTCACACGTATGTTTGTGTCACACGTATGTTTGTGTCACACTTACGTTGGTGTCACACGTACGTTTGTGTCACATGTATATTTGTGTCACACGTACGTTTGTGTCACACGTATGTTTGTGTCACACGTACAGTACGTTTGTGTCACACGTATGTTTGTGTCACACGTACAGTACGTTTGTGTCAAATGTATGTTTGTGTCACACGTACGTTTGTGTCACACGTATGTTCGTGTCACACGTATGTTTGTGTCACACGTATGTTTGTGTCACACTTACGTTGGTGTCACACGTACGTTTGTGTCACATGTATGTTCGTGTCACACGTACGTTTGTGTCACACGTATGTTTGTGTCACACGTATGTTCGTGTCACACGTATGTTTGTGTCACACGTGTGTTGGTGTCACACGTGTGTTGGTGTCACACGTACGTTTGTGTCACACGTACGTTTGTGTCACACGTACGTTCGTGTCACACGTATGTTTGTGTCGTACGTATGTTTGTGTCGTACGTATGTTTGTGTCGCACGTATGTTGGTGTCGTACGTATGTTTGTGTCGTACGTATGTTTGTGTCGCACGTACGTTCGTGTCACACGTATGTTGGTGTCGTACGTATGTTTGTGTCGTACGTATGTTTGTGTCAAATGTGTGTTTGTGTCACACTTACGTTTGTGTCACACGTACGTTGGTGTCACATGTGTGTTCGTGTCACTTATGTTCATGTCACATGTATGTTTGTCACACGTGTGTTTGTGTCACACGTACGTTGGTGTCACGTATGTTCGTGTCACACGTACGTTTGTGTCACACATATGCTCGTGTCACACGTATGTTTGTGTCACACGTATGTTTGTGTCACACGTATGTTTGTGTCACACGTATGTTTGTGTCGTACGTATGTTTGTGTCACACTTACGTTTGTGTCACACGTACGTTTGTGTCACACGTATGTTTGTGTCACACGTATGTTTGTGTCACACTTACGTTTGTGTCACACGTATGTTTGTGTCACACTTACGTTTGTGTCACACGTATGTTTGTGTCACACGTATGTTTGTGTCACACGTATGTTTGTGTCACACGTATGTTTGTGTCACACGTACGTTTGTGTCACACGTATGTTTGTGTCACACGTATGTTTGTGTCACACGTATGTTTGTGTCACACTTACGTTTGTGTCACACGTACGTTTGTGTCACACGTATGTTTGTGTCACACGTATGTTGTGTCACACGTATGTTTGTGTCACATGTATGTTTGTGTCACACGTACGTTTGTGTCACACGTATGTTTGTGTCACACGTATGTTTGTGTCACACGTATGTTTGTGTCACACTTACGTTTGTGTCACATGTATGTTTGTGTCACACGTATGTTTGTGTCACACTTACGTTTGTGTCACACGTATGTTTGTGTCACACGTATGTTTGTGTCACACTTACGTTTGTGTCACACTTATGTTTGTGTCACACGTATGTTTGTGTCACACGTATGTTTGTGTCACACGTATGTTTGTGTCACATGTATGTTTGTGTCACACGTATGTTTGTGTCACATGTATGTTTGTGTCACACGTATGTTTGTGTCACACTTACGTTTGTGTCACACTTACGTTTGTGTCACACGTATGTTTGTGTCACACGTATGTTTGTGTCACACGTATGTTTGTGTCACACGTATGTTTGTGTCACATTTACGTTTGTGTCACACGTATGTTTGTGTCACACGTATGTTTGTGTCACACGTATGTTTGTGTCACACGTATGTTTGTGTCACACGTATGTTTGTGTCACACGTATGTTTGTCCGTCTTTATGGATTCACTTCAAATAATCAAAAGTATATTTTACATATTTATAACCCCCCCCACCATCACTTCTACTCAATTGTCCATGAGTGAACTGCAGTCCATTACAGGCAGTGATGGCTGTGGGGGGGCAGAGGGGGGGTCGTCACCGTGGACAGAAAGACAATAACCAATAATAATAATAACCAATAACCAACCATAAAGGACTCGTTCTGACATCACGACTGTGTGTGTGTGTGTGTGTGTGTGTGTGTGTGTGTGTGTGTGTGTGTGTGTGTGTGTGTGTGTGTGTTACGTCCCACGAGTCCCAACAGACTGATGGTGAATAGAGACTCAGACTGCAGTCCTTTGCCTTTAGACTCTGCTCTTCTGAATGTTTTATCAATACTGAGGACTTCTTTCTGGGGGGGCCGCAGCATTCTCTGACCTCTGAATAGATTTTATCATTTTAATGTGAAAAATGAGCCATAAAGCAAACATAAAAGTAATAATTTTTCTTCAAGGTCTCACCTCTAATCTGTGTTAAGGGAGAGTCCCTCGTCCCAGGAGAGCTGACACACACACACACACACACACACACACACACACACACTCCAGTGTGTCCACTGACACACACAGTGGACACACTGGAGTGTGTGTTCCTTATTGGTTAGTAGAGATTGTTACTGGGACGATGGATGATGCCTTTTGAAGCGCTTTGACAACACACACACACACACACACACACACTCTAAAGATGTAAACTGGCTGAGAACAAAAGTCTTCATGAGATTGTTCTTGTTTTTAGTTCTGGTCCACATGAATTCATTAATCCATGTGTGGAGCTACTGGAGGTGTTGCATGAAGGTTTTTATGACCAGATTATCACACGATTGTGGCCCTCGTGAAAAGTAAACACTATCAAAAGTGACAGACAGGTGATTTTACTGAGATCTGTGACACTGAAATGAAACACACAAAGACTGCATGTCATGTTTTTTCTAGGAAAAGACCCCACCAAGACATCTAAAATGAATAATATTCCAGGTTAACGAATTATTCCCGTGACAGCAGGAACACCTGAAGGCTCATTAGCGTCACCTCACACACAGGTGTGAACACAGGGTGAGAGCTGAACTTCCAGGCAGGAGGCCCAGAGGACCAGAGAGGAGGTTCATGGATGTAGTGAAGGAGGACATGAAGGGGACACCTTGTGGTGAACACCAGAGAGCTGGACATAAAGGTGTCCAACAGGTGGTCTCCAGTCTGCTCCACACAGGTGTGTTCATGACGTGTGGTCGAGGGGCTTTCATCGTCTGATGTCTGCAGATTAAATCCGGCATCAAATCAACACCACATGGTACACAGATTATAAATCTACAGTGACAACATGAATAATCTGTAGTCCCACTGACTTCACACCTGCAGGTTTTGCTGCCCTCAAATGCATCAGACCACGCCTCCTCTGGATCCCTGCTCTCCCATTGGACGACAGTGTGACGACAGTCTCAAACAGTGTGAGCTGTGACACCTGTGAGTGGACCAGAGCCTCTAATGGTGAGAACCGGTAATCTGTGGGAACCGGGGCGCAGCTGAACCCCAAACCTCCACACGATCCTCTGCAGACCCCCACCAACACACAGACTGTTTGTCCCCCCCCCCCACTAACGTGAGCACCATCAGTACACAAACTTTTCCAGCACAAAACAGATTAGGAGGCCTCAGTGTCTTCCCTCAGAGCCCCCCCACACTGGGCTGCCATATGTGTTTGCCAACCCCCCCCCCAGAGCCATTGATCGAGTATTCAGAGTATTGAGCCAGAGTGTCTATTATTCATGGGCTGCCTGCACACACACACACACACACACACACACACACACACACACACACACACACACACACACACACACACACACACACACACACACACACACACACACACACACACCTCTAATTTAAACTTCCTCTGTCACTTCCTGTGATGTGTGTGTTGAAGCCATCCGTCACGTCCTGAAGGGGCCCTTGTCTCTGGTGTGTGTCAGGGTATGTGTGTGTGTGTATGTGTGTCGAGGGGGGGGCTTTAACTGTTCATGGACCCCCCCCACCCCAGGACGCAGACACTGGACGCTCTCAGCTGATGGAGCTGATCAGAAAACGAGGAAGGAGATTGGTTTACAGCAGGACGAGTATTGATCCATGAAATGAAACCACAGCAGCAGATCCAGACCACCTGAACCTCACTGGGAACTGATATTCTGACTAGTAGACATGAGGCAGCGCACGTCGGACGAGACCGTTCAAATTCAGTATCGTGTTTACATGATGCTAAAAAAGTTGGGTTGATGTCAACAACTAAACAAAAAAATTATAATAAAAGAGCAAAAATCAGCAAATGAAAAATCCTGTCAGCAGCTTAAAGAAGTCTCCGCTGTGTGTGCATATATATACAGTATATATATATATATATATATATATATATATATATATATATATATATATATATATATATATATATATATATATATATATACACACACACTGTATATATATCTTCTTCTTCTTTTCCTTTTGGCTTTTCCCTTCAGGGGTCGCCACAGCGAATCAACCGCCTCCATCTAACCCTGTCTTCTGCATCCTCTTCTCTCACACCAACTACCTTCATGTCCTCTTTCACTACATCCATAAACCTCCTCTTTGGTCTTCCTCTAGGCCTCCTGCCTGGCAGTTCAAAACTCAGCATCCTTCTACCAATATATTCACTATCTCTCCTCTGGACATGTCCAAACCATCTCAGTCTGGCCTCTCTGACTTTATCTCCAAAACCTCTAACATGTGCTGTCCCTCTGATGTACTCATTCCTGATCCTATCCTTCCTGGTCACTCCCAGAGAGAACCTCAGCATCTTCATCTCTGCTACCTCCAGCTCTGCCTCCTGTCTTTTCCTCAGTGACACTGTCTCTAGACCAAACAACATCGCTGGTCTCACCACAGTTTTGGACACCTTTCCTTTCATTTTAGCTGAAACTCTTCTATCACACATCACACCTGACACTTTTCCTCCACCCGTTCCATCCTGCCTGGACACGCTTCTTCACCTCTTTTCCACACTCTCCATTGCTCTGGACTGTTGACCCTAAGTACTTCAAATCCTCCACCTTCTTGATCTCTTCTCCCTGTAACCTCACTCTTCCACTTGGGTCCCTCTCATTCACACACATGTACTCTGTCTTACTGCGGCTAACCTTCATCCCTCTCCTTTCCAGGACAAACCTCCACCTCTCTAGCTTCTCCTCCACCTCGTTCCCTACTCTCACTGCAGATCACAATGTCATCTGCAAAAATCATAGTCCATGGAGATTCCTGTCTAACCTCGTCTGTCAGCCTGTCCATCACCATAGCGAACAAGAAGGGGCTCAGAGCTGATCCCTGATGCAGTCCCACCTCCACCTTGAACTCCTCTGTCACACCTACAGCACACCTCACCACTGTCTTACAGTCCTCATACATGTCCTGCACCGCTCTAACATACTTCTCTGCCACTCCAGACTTCCTCATACAATACCACAGTTCCTCTCTGGGCACCCTGTCATAAGCTTTCTCCAGATCTACAAAAACACAATGCAGCTCCCTCTGGCCTTCTCTGTACTTCTCCATCAACATCCTCAAAGCAAATACTGCATCTGTAGTACTCTTTTTTGGCATGAAACCATACTGCTGCTCACAAATGCTCACTTCTGCCCTTAGTCTAGCTTCCACTACTCTTTCCCATAACTTCATTGTATGGCACTTTCCTCCTCTCCTTCTTCGACCAACAGTAGTTCAATTTCCACCGGCGCCCTGTAGGTCAACAGCACCGATGGCGGTCGTTGTTAACCCGGGCCTTGACCGATCCAGTATGGAAGTCATAGGTTTGATTTGCATGTTTGATTTGGCAAAAGTTTTACACCGGATGCCCTTCCTGACGCAACCCTCTGTATTTAGCCGGGCTTGGGACCGGCACAATAAGACACTGGCTTGTGCCCGCTTGCGGCTACATTATATACCGTGTATATATATACAGTATATATAATATATATTATATATTACATATATATTATATATATACTATATATATATATAATATAAATATAATATAGACAGTATATATATATATATATATGTGGATCACCACAGAACCTGTCCCTCTGCCCCGTGGATCCTTTTATTTCCAGGCTTTCATGTCATTATTCTAAAATCTCCGGGAATGCAGGATGACATGCAGTTAAGATTGATCTGAAAACCACTGATTTTATTTTCTTTTGAGGAAAATATTACAGATGGGCCTAAACAAGGCATAACAGGCCCCACCCACCGCCGCGCCTGATCTGCCAACAATCCAGACCCCCTCCCAAGGTTGGCTGCCTCTCTGGGCAATATCGTGCATTAATTTCATTTAGTCTCCCCTCCAACATTCAATGGTAGAAGTTAATTAAATTGCTTGTCCATTGTGTTCTTCCACTTACAAACTTAATGATATTGTGCCTGGGAATTAAAGAGCGTTTTATAAAGCGCACGAGATGGGGGCTGGCAGGCACTAGATTGCCCGGTTGAACCCTGTCAGTCGGCGGCTTTCTAGCCCCTAATCAGCGGTGAAATGGATGCTTCCATCTGCCAATTTCCTGCCACGTTCATCCGTCGTGTTGCTGCTCTAACCTGCTGGAGGTCGAACGCAATAAAACCATCACAGCAACAACATTCAGTGAAAAAAAAGGACGTGAACACGTGTTTACACGACACAACTGCGACCCTAAGAGCTCCTTCATTACGTCCTGGTCCTTTCTTTGTTTTGACCACATTACAGTCTTCTTCTTCATCATCCTCTGGGAGATCCACTGTAAATTCATCAGCAACATCTGATTCATTCTGTACAATTTCACATGATAAATTAATAAGAAACAAATGTGGATGTATACATTTTCATATAATACAGGGGGAGCTGGTGGCGCAGTGGTGCGGTGGGTAGCTGCACAGCAAGGTGGTTCTGGGTTCGGGTCCCGCTCGATGTTCAACCAGTGGGGATTTATGGAGATTCATCACACAGAAAAAGCTTTTCTTCAGCGCAATATGAACGACGCCTTAAACTTTTTTTAACTGTAAAATGTCAATTTGCTAGAAGAAAAGACAAAACTAGTGTTCAGGCAGGAAAAAAAGCTCAGATCAGTTTAACATGTAATACCTCACTCATTACTGCATTCGTTAAAAATAAACATTTTCAACCCAATATACTTTAATTTATTAATATTTTTATTTCTTTACTTAAATTTTGATCTTCAGTCAAAATTTTATTTCCATAATCTTTTTTAATATAAAAACACAAAGCAGGCTGTGAACGATGATGATGTCATTTCCCGTTTGAACACGACACATTTAGAAAGATTGCAACAATTGTTTGTGGTAATAAAAATGTTTTTATTATTTCTTTTGATTTTTTCCATGTAATTTAATGGAACTCTTGAATGCATGGAAAAGCAAATGTGTGTATTACTGTTATTATATTTACAGTGGTTATATGTGATCAGAATCCTCCCAGTGTGGTGATTGTTGGTGTTTCACATTCTGTCAGACCGACAGCTCAGTGTCTGAGGCTCCGGTGACCTTTAGGGTCACACAGCCAATCAAGACCGTTCTGTAACTTCTTAAAAAGTCTAAAGCATTTAAAGTATTAAAGTATTTCATCATTCATCCAGTGACAAAGCATGGAGAGTGTTTGTACAGAATCTTTGTTCACAAGGTCGACTGGATGCTGAGTGGATCGGACCACCAGGACATGACAGCCAATGAATGGAGCGCTCTTCTCTTCACAGGGAACATGCTTCGTTAAATTCACTGTTGATGTTTGATGCTCGCTGGTAAATGGCCACTTTATTTAAATAACTATTCTGTCTGGGCTTGACAAATTCATTGGTTTAAAAGGGGATATGAGATGATGAATATTTGCCTTATTAGATTGCTCCAAAAGAGGAAAAATCAAAGTCTTAACAATTGAGGTATCCATTAGTAATTAAAGTGACATTACCTCCTCTCTATTGTCTCAGGCATTGCCTGCTTGCCAGATCCATAATTCAATTGGTTCAGATGCTGGGAGATAAAATGCCTTTAATATACTTATGCTCATTAATGTAAATCATATTTGGCTATGGATGTCCAATAATCAAAAAGAATATTTCAACTTGTAATTCCCCGTCTGCAGAAGTATTCCCATTAGGCAAAGAGGCCGATGCAAACGATCGTCTGTGAGCTCATCGATTTCCTCCTGTTTCATCTCTGCCTTTAGAAAGGGCTGCTAATGTCGCCGTGGACCCTTCATCAATCTATATTATTATGTGATTTAATATTATGCCTATTCATGTGTCCACGTTAGTGAGAGTAGTGATTGAATTTGTATCACAGTCGTACGAAGAAAAAAAATACAATTTTAACTGATGGCTGTGGTGGAAAGGAGAAGTTTGGAAGCTCTCTGTCGGACGAGAAAAGTCTCCTTTAACACACACCAGTGTGTGTGTGTGTGTGTGTGTGTGTGTGTGTGTGTGTGTGTGTGTGTGTTCAGCACTAAATCGTAGACGTGCATCAACACAAAGTGATCAGTGACTTAAGCAACTTTTGCTGTCACATAATCAGTAGTGAGTAAAGTGAACCCTCAGAGGACGCTGTGTGTCAGCTGGTCATCAGTAACCAGCCGTCGCCCCCCCCCCGGCCTGTGGCTCCTTCTTGTGACCTCGTATCGACAGAATGCATCCTTGGCCCCCCGATGGGATGCAGTTCTACTGCTGAGTGGAATATATTAGTTTGTGTATCTTTGGGGCTTTATTTTGTCACTCGAGAGGTAAATGTATCAGGAATGTATCGTCTGCGTATCAAGGCCCCCCCCCCCATACAAACAACCCTAAAAATGAAGTCGGAGCCATCCCATGAAGTACCTATAAAACACCACAGCTTCATGATCAGCTGGTGCTGGTCCAGAATGTCTCCGTGGGTCCAGGGTGTTCTGCTGGGGGAGCAGCTGAGGTCACCCGTTTGGAGGAAGGGACGATCCTGGGGCTGCCTTCAGAAAAATGATATTTCACCCCAGATGTATAAAAATAAGCTGCTTTTTGTCTCTGTTTTGTGTGGTGAGAGCAGAGGCGTTCTCCGAACACAACGGCGACCACAGGAGCGTGAAGCTTTAGGAGCGTCTGCAGAAATACACTCAGCGCCGCCCTGAGCCCAACACGCCCTCTTTGTCTTTATGGTAAAACCAATGCCTGAAATGATGTGTTATGTAAAATTCCCAGAGGCTCGATACAAATGGTTGGATATCCTCCATGCTAGCTTAGTTATACTCCAGTGCATCGCCCTGAGAGCACACGGACGTCGCATGAAAAGCAAATGTAAATGCAGCCTTAGCTTCTTAGATCACAAATTATGTCATGTTTTTCTTTTCTCTCCGTATTGTATTATTAGAATAATAAATTTAAAAAAAGCGTGAACAACGGACGACTTTCCTGCGCAGATGTTTCTTTTTATCCACATAATCAAACATCCAGCCTTTCCCACAGCACCCCTAAAAGACAGCTTTCAGGCGGGGGTCTGGTGCCAGGGGCAAGAGTGGCAGAAAGTCATGCCTGCTCTGGGGTCAATACTGCCCCCACGGAAATGTGGGAACGGGAGGAAGGTGTGAAGGAGGGTTTGAAGGAAGGTGTGAAGGAAGGTGTGAAGGAAGGAGTGAAGGAAGGAGTGAAGGAAGGTTTGAAGGAAGGTTTGAAGGAAGGTTTGAAGGAGGGTTTGAAGGAGGGTTTGAAGGAGGGTTTGAAGGAGGGTTTGAAGGAGGGTTTGAAGGAGGGTTTGAAGGAGGGTTTGAAGGAGGGTTTGAAGGAAGGTGTGAAGGAGGGTTTGAAGGAGGGTTTGACGGAGGGTTTGAAGGAGGGTTTGAAGGAAGGTGTGAAGGAGGGTTTTGAAGGAGGGTGTTTGAAGGAGGGTTTTGAAGGAGGGTTTGAAGGAGGGTTTGAAGGAGGGTTGTTGAAGGAGGGTTTGAAGGAGGGTTTGAAGGAGGGTTTTTGAAGGAAGGTTATGAAGGAAAGTTTGAAGGAAGGTTTGAAGGAGGGTTTGAAGGAGGGTTTTGAAGGAGGGTTTGAAGGAAGGAGTGAAGGAAGGAGTGAAGGAAGGTTTGAAGGAAGGTTTGAAGGAAGGTGTGAAGGAGGGTTTTGAAGGAGGGTTTGAAGGAGGGTTTGAAGGAGGGTTTGAAGGAAGGAGTGAAGGAAGGAGTGAAGGAAGGAGTGAAGGAAGGTTTGAAGGAAGGTTTGAAGGAAGGTTTGAAGGAGGGTTTTGAAGGAGGGTTTTGAAGGAGGGTTTGAAGGAGGGTTTGAAGGAAGGAGTGAAGGAAGGAGTGAAGGAAGGTTTGAAGGAAGGTGTGAAGGAGGGTTTGAAGGAGGGTTTGAAGGAGGGTTTGAAGGAGGGTTTGAAGGGAAGGTGTGAAGGAGGGTTTGAAGGAGGGTTTGAAGGAGGGTTTGAAGGAGGGTTTTGAAGGAGGGTTTGAAGGAGGGTTTGAAGGAGGGTTTGAAGGAAGGTGTGAAGGAAGGTTTGAAGGAGGGTTGGTTTGAAGGAGGGTGTGAAGGAGGGTGTGAAGGAGGGTTTGAAGGAAGGTGTGAAGGAGGGTTTGAAAGAAGGTGTGAAGGAAGGTTTGAAGGAGGGTGTGAAGGAGGGTTTGAAGGAGGGTTTGAAGGAAGGTGTGAAGGAGGGTTTGAAGGAGGGTTTGAAGGAAGGTGTGAAGGAGGGTTTGAAGGAGGGTTTGAAGGAGGGTGTGAAGGAGGGTTTGAAGGAAGGTGTGAAGGAAGGTTTGAAGGAGGGTTTGAAGGAGGGTGTGAAGGAGGGTTTGAAGGAAGGAGTGAAGGAGGGTTTGAAGGATGGTTTGAAGGATGGTTTGAAGGAGGGTTTGAAGGAGGGTGTGAAGGAAGGTTTGAAGGAAGGTTTGAAGGAAGGTGTGAAGGAGGGTTTGAAGGAGGGTTTGAAGGAGGGTGTAAGGAGGGTTTGAAGGAAGGTGTGAAGGAG
The DNA here is from genome assembly GCA_013358685.1 of Antennarius maculatus. NCBI lineage: Eukaryota > Metazoa > Chordata > Actinopteri > Lophiiformes > Antennariidae > Antennarius > Antennarius maculatus. The sequence goes on from CM023616.1 coordinate 1,261,717, forward strand.
GGTTTGAAAGAAGGTGTGAACGGAAGGTTTTGAAGGAGGGTGTGAAGGAGGGTTTGAAGGAGGGTTGAAGGAAGGTGTGAAGGAGGGTTTGAAGGAGGTTTGAAGGAAGGTGTGAAGGAGGGTTTGAAGGAGGGTTTGAGGGAAGGTGTGAAGGAGGGTTTTGAAGGAGGTGTTGAAGGAAGGTTTGAAGGAGGGTTTTGAAGGGAGGGTGTGAAGGAGGGTTTGAAGGAAGGAGTGAAGGAGGGTTGAAGGAGGGTTTGTGAAGGAGGGCTGTGAAGGAAGGTTTGAAGGAAGGTTGAAGGAAGGTGTGAAGGAGGGTTTGAAGGAGGGTTTGAAGGAGGGTGTGAAGGAAGGTTTGAAGGAAGGTTTGAAGGAAGGTGTGAAGGAGGGTTTGAAGGAGGGTTTGAAGGAAGGTGTGAAGGAGGGTTTGAAGGAGGGTTTGAAGGAGGGTTGTGAAGGAGGGTGTGAAGGAAGGTTGAAGGGAAGGTTTGAAGGAACGGTGTGAAGGAGGGTTTGAAGGAGGTGTGAAGGAGGGTGTGAGGAAGGTTTGAAGGAGGGTTTTGAAGAGGTTTGAAGGAGGGTTTGAAGGAGGGGTGTGAAGGTAGGTTGAAGGAGGGTTTTGAAGGAAGGTTTGAAGGAAGGTTGAAGGAGGTGTTTGAAAGAAGGTGTGAAGGAGGGTTGAAGGGGGTTTGAAGGAGGTTTGAAAGAAGGTGTGAAGGAGGGTTTGAAGGAAGGTTTGAAGGAGGGTTTGAAGGAGGTGTGTGAAGGAGGGTTTGAAGGAGGGTTTGAAGGAAGGTTTGAAGGAGGGTTTGAAGGAGGGTTTGAAGGAAGGTGTGAAGGAAGGTGTGAAGGAGGGATTGAAGGAAGGTGTGAAGGAGGGTTTTGAAGGAGGGTTTGAAGGAGGGTGTGAAGGAAGGTGTGAAAGAAGGTGTGAAGGAGGGTTTGAAGGAGGGTTTGAAGGAGGGTTTGAAGGAGGGTTTGAAGGAAGGTGTGAAGGAAGGTTTGAAGGAGGGTTTGAAGGAAGGTTTGAAGGAGGGTTTGAAGGAAGGTGTGAAGGCGGGTTTGAAGGAGGGTGTGAAGGAGGGTGTGAAGGAGGGTTTGAAGGAAGGTTGTGAAGGAGGGTTTGAAAGAAGGTGTGTGAAGGAAGGTTTGAAGGAGGGTGTTGAAGGAGGGTTTGAAGGAGGGTTTGAAGGAAGGTGTGAAGGAAGGTTTGAAGGAGGGTTTGAAGGAAGGTTTGAAGGAAGGTGTGAAGGAGGGTTTGAAGGAGGGTTTTGAAGGAAGGTGTGAAGGAGGGTTTGAAGGAGGGTTTGAAGGAGGGTGTGAAGGAGGGTTTGAAGGAAGGTGTGAAGGAAGGTTTTGAAGGAGGGTTTTGAAGGAGGGTTGTGAAGGAGGGTTTGAAGGAAGGAGTGAAGGAGGGTTTGAAGGAGGGTTTGAAGGAGGGTTTGAAGGAGGGTTTGAAGGAGGGTGTGAAGGAAGGTTTGAAGGAAGGTTTGAAGGAAGGTGTGAAGGAGGGTTTGAAGGAGGGTTTTGATGGAGGGTGTGAAGGAAGGTTTGAAGGAAGGTTTGAAGGAAGGTGTGAAGGAGGGTTTGAAGGAGGGTTTGAAGGAAGGTGTGAAGGAGGGTTTGAAGGAGGGTGTGAAGGAGGGTGTGAAGGAAGGTTTGAAGGAAGGTTTGAAGGAAGGTGTGAAGGAGGGTTTGAAGGAGGGTGTGAAGGAGGGTGTGAAGGAAGGTTTGAAGGAAGGAGTGAAGGAAGGTGTGAAGGAGGGTTTGAAGGAAGGTTTGAAGGAGGGTTTGAAGGAAGGTTTGAAGGAGGGTTTGAAAGAAGGTGTGAAGGAGGGTTTTGAAGGAGGGTTTGAAAGAAGGTGTGAAGGAGGGTTTGAAGGAAGGTTTGAAGGAGGGTTTGAAGGAGGGTGTGAAGGAGGGTTTGAAGGAGGGTTTGAAGGAAGGTTTGAAGGAGGGTTTGAAGGAGGGTTTGAAGGAAGGTTTGAAGGAGGGTGTGAAGGAGGGTTTGAAGGAGGGTTTGAAGGAGGGTGTGAAGGAAGGTGTGAAAGAAGGTGTGAAGGAGGTTTGAAGGAGGGTTGAAGGAGGGTTTGAAGGAAGGTGTGAAGGAAGGTTTGAAGGAGGGTTTGAAGGAAGGTTTGAAGGAGGGTTTGAAGGAAGGTGTGAAGGAGGGTTTGAAGGAGGGTTTGAAGGAGGGTTTGAAGGAAGGAGTGAAGGAGGGTTTGAAGGAGGGTTTGAAGGAGGGTTTGAAGGAAGGTTTGAAGGAAGGATTGAAGGAAGGACGTGAAGGAGGGGTTTGAAGGAGGGTTTTGAAGGATGGTTTGAAGGAGGGTTTGAAGGAAGGTGTGAAGGAGGGTGTGAAGGAAGGTTTGAAGGAGGGTTTGAAGGAGGGTTTGAAGGAGGGTTTGAAGGAGGGTTTGAAGGAAGGTGTGAAGGAAGGTTTGAAGGAGGGTTTTGAAGGAGGGTTTGAAGGAAGGTTTGAAGGAAGGTTTGAAGGAGGGTTTGAAGGAAGGTTTGAAGGAGGGTTTTGAAGGAGGGTTTGAAGGAAGGTGTGAAGGAGGGTTTGAAGGAGGGTTTGAAGGAGGGTTTGAAGGAGGGTTTGAAGGAAGGTGTGAAGGAGGGTGTGAAGGAAGGTTTGAAGGAGGGTTTGAAGGAGGGTTTGAAGGAAGGTTTGAAGGAAGGTTTGAAGGAGGGTTTGAAGGAGGTTTGAAGGTGAAGGGGTTTGAAGGAGGGTGTGAAGGAAGGAGAGAAGGAGGGTTTGAAGGAGGGTTTGAAGGAAGGTGTGAAGGAGGGTGTGAAGGAGGGTTTGAAGGAGGGGTTGAAGGAAGGAGTGAAGGAAGGTGTGAAAGAAGGTGTGAAGGAGGGTTTGAAGGAGGGTTTGAAGGAAGGTGTGATGGAAGGAGGGTTTGAAGGAGGGTTTGAAGGAGGGTTTGAAGGAAGGAGAGAAGGAGGGTTTGAAGGAGGGTTTGAAGGAAGGTGTGAAGGAGGGTGTGAAGGAGGGTTTGAAGGAAGGGAGAGAGAAGGAGGGTTTGAAGGAGGGTTTGAAGGGAAGGTGTGAAGGAGGGTGTGAAGGAGGGTTTGAAGGAGGGTTTGAAGGAAGGAGTGAAGGAAGGTGTGATAAGAAGGTGTGAAGGAGGGTTTGAAGGAGGGTTTTGAAGGAAGGGTGAAGGAGGGTTTGAAGGATGGTTTGAAGGATGGTTTGAAGGAAGGTTTGAAGGAGGGTTTGAAGGAGGGTTTGAAGGAAGGTGTGAAGGAAGGTGTGAAAGAAGGTGTGAAGGAGGGTTTGAAGGAGGGTTTGAAGGAAGGAGTGAAGGAAGGTGTGAAAGAAGGTGTGAAGGAGGGTGTTGAAGGAGGGTTTTGAAGGGACAGGTGTGAAGGAGGGTTTGAATGAGGGTTTGAAGGAGGGTTTGAAGGAAGGTTTGAAGGAGGGTTTGAAGGAGGGTGTGAAGGAAAGGTGTGAAAAGAAGGTGTGAAGGAGGGTTTTGAAGGAGGGTTTGAAGGAGGGTTTGAAGGATGGTGTGAAGGAGGGTTTGAAGGAGGGTTTGAAGGAAGGTGTGAAGGAGGGTTGTGAAGGCGGGTTTGGAATTGAATGAGTGTTTTGAAGAAGGAGTGAAGGAAGGTGTGAAGGAGGGTTTTGAAGGAGGGTTTGAAGGAAGGTGTGAAGGAGGGTTTTGAAGGAGGGTTTGAAGGAAGGTGTGTGAAGGAGGGTTTGAAGGATGGGTTTGAAGGAAGGAGTGAAGGAAGGTGTGAAGGAGGGTTTTGAAGGAGGGTTTGAAGGAAGGTGTGAAGGAGGGTTTGAAGGAGGGTTTTGAAGGAAGGTTTTGACGGAGGGTTTGAAGGAGGGTTTTTGAAGGAGGGTGTGAAGGAGGGTTTGAAGGAGGGTTTTGAAGGAAGGTTTGAAGGAAGGTTTTGAAGGAGGGTTGAAGGAAGGAGGAGAAGGAGGGTTTTGAAGGAGGTTTGAAGGAAGGTGTGAAGGAGGGTGTGAAGGAGGGTTTTGAAGGAGGGGTTTGAAGGAAGGAGTGACGAAGGGTGAAAGAAGGTGTGAAGGAGGGTTGAAGGAGGGTTTGAAGGAAGGTGTGAAGGAGGGTTTGAAGGAGGGTTTATGGAAGGAGGGTGTGAAGGAAGGAATGTGAAAGAAGGTTGTGAAGGAGGGTTTGAAGGAGGTTTTTTGAAGGAGGGTTTGAAGGAAGGTGTTTGAAGGAGGGTTTGTAAGGAGGGTTTGAAGGAAGGTGTGAAGGAGGGTTTGAAGGAGGGTTTGAAGGAAGGAGTGAAGGAAGTTGTGAAGGAGGGTTGAAGGCGGGTTTGAAGGAAGGAGTGAAGGAAGGTGTGAAGGAGGGTTATGAAGGAGGGTTTGAAGGAAGGAGTGAAGGAAGGAAGTGTGAAGGAGGGTGTGAAGGAGGGTTTGAAGGAGGGGTTGAAGGAAGGAGTGAAGGAAGGTGTGATAAGAAGGTGTGAAGGAGGGTTTTGAAGGAGGGTTTTGAAGGAAGGAGTGAAGGAAGGTGTGAAAAGAAGGTGTGAAGGAGGGTTTGAAGGAGGGTTTTTGCAGGAAGGTGTGAAGGAGGGTTTGAAGGAGGGTTTGAAGGAGGGTGTGAAGGAGGTGTGAAAGCAGGTGTGAAGGAGGGTTTGAAGGAGGGTTTGAAGGAGGGTTTGAAGGAAGGTGTGAAGGAGGGTTTGAAGGAGGGTTTGAAGGAAGGTGTGAAGGAGGGTGTGAGGAGGGTTTGAAGGAGGGTTGAAGGAAGGAGTGAAGGAAGGAAGGTGTGAAGGAGGGTTTTGAAGGAGGGTTTGAAGGAAGGAGTGAAGGAAGGTGTGAAGGAGGGTTTTGAAGGAGGGTTGAAGGAAGGTGTGAAGGAGGGTTTGAAGGAGGTTTGAAGGAAGGTTTGAAGGAAGGTTTTGAAGGAGGGTTTGAAGGAGGGTTTGAAGGAGGGTTGTAAGGAGGGTTGAAGGAGGGTTTGAAGGAAGGTTTGAAGGAGGGTTTGAAGGAGGGTGTGAAGGAGGTTTGAAGGAGGGTTTTGAAGGAGGGTTTGAAATAGAAGGTGTGAAGGCGGGTTTTGAAGGAGGGTTTGAAGGAGGTTTGAAGGAGGTTGTTGTGAAGGAGGGTTTGAAGGAGGGTTTGAAGGAAGTTTGAAGGAGGTTGAAGGAGGGTTGAAGGAAGGTGTGAAGGAGGGTTTGAAGGAGGGTTTGAAGGAGGGTGTGAAGGAAGGTTGTGAAAGAAGGTGTGTGAAGGAGGTTTTGAAGGAGGTTTGAAGGAAGGTGTGAAGGAGGGTTTGAAGGATGGTTTGAAGGAGGGTGTGAAGGAAGGTGTGAAAGAAGGTGTGAAGGAGGGTTGAAGGAGGGTTTGTGAAGGAGGGTTTGAAGGAAGGTGTGAAGGAGGGTTTGAAGGAGGGTTTGAAGGAGGTGTGAAGGAGGGTGTTGAAGGAGGGTTTGAAGGAGGGTTTGAAGGACGGAGTGAAGGAAGGTGTGAAGGAGGGTTGAAGGAGGGTTTGAAGGAAGGAGTGAAGGAAGGTGTGAAGGAGGGTTTGAAGGAGGGTTTGAAGGAAGGTGTGAAGGAGGGTTGAAGGAGGGTTTGAAGGAAGGTTTTGAAGGACGGTTTGAAGGAGGGTTTTGAAGGAGGGTTGAAGGAGGTGTGAAGGAGGGTTTGAAGGAGGGTTTGAAGGACGGTTTGAAGGAAGGTTTGAAGGAAGGTTTTGAAGGAGGGTTTGAAGGAGGGTGTGAAGAGGGTTTGAAGGAGGGTTTGAAGGAGGGTTGAAAGAAGGTGTGAAGGAGGGTTTGAATGGAGGTTTTGAAGGAGGGTTTGAAGGAGGGTGTGAAGGAGGGTTTGAAGGAGGGTTTGAAGGAAAGTTTGAAGGAGGGTTTGAAGGAGGGTTTGAAGGAAGGAGTTGAAGGAGGGTTTGAAGGAGGGTTTGAAGGAAGGTGTGAAGGAGGGTTTGAAGGAGGAGAGAAGGAGGGTTGAAGGAGGGTTTGAAGGAAGGTGTGAAGGAGGGTTTGAAGGAAGGTTTGAAGGAGGGTTTGAAGGAAGGTGTGAAGGAGGGTTTTGAAGGAAGGTTTGTGAAGGAGGGTTTGAAGGAAGGTGTGAAAGAAGGTGTGAAGGAGGGTTTGAAGGAGGGTGTGAAGGAGGGTTTGAAGGAGGGTTTGAAGGAGGGTGTGAAGGAGGGTTTGAAGGAGGGTTTGAAGGAGGGTTTGAAGGAAGGTTTGAAGGAGGGTGTGAAGGAGGGTTTGAAGGAGGGTGTGAAGGAGGGTTTTGAAGGAGGGTTTGAAGGAAGGTTTGAAGGAGGGTTTTGAAGGAAGGTGTGAAGGAGGGTTTGAAGGAGGGTTTGAAGGAGGGTTTGAAGGAGGGTGTGAAAGAAGGTGTGAAGGAGGGTTTGAAGGAGGGTTTGAAGGAGGGTGTGAAGGAGGGTTTGAAGGAGGGTTTGAAGGAGGGTGTGAAAGAAGGTGTGAAGGAGGGTTTGAAGGAGGGTTTGAAGGAGGGTGTGAAGGAAGGTGTGAAGGAAGGTTGAAGGAGGGTTTGAAGGAGGGTTTGAAGGAGGGTTTGAAGGAAGGTTTGAAGGAGGGTTTGAAGGAGGGTGTGAAGGAGGGTGTGAAGGGATCCATGCAGGTCTGGCCTCTGAAAGTCTCCTCTGACCACACCAGAGAGGATGAACTGGTACTGCATTGTATGGCACAAGTATGCCCTCACAAGTATTCACTACTGCATTCACAGTGTATCTGTTACAGAGAACAAATGTCACTCAGTTCTACAGCCGACTGTTGGCACCATCATGATGATTGATCTAATTTCATTTAACATCTGAAAATATCTTTTAAAGTTTAATGAATCAATACGTGGAACTCACCAAACTAGTGGAGATCAATCACTGCCATTCCACACACACACATAATAACCAGTGTGTGTGTGTGTAATAATAATAATAATTATTATTATTGTTATTATTACTACTATTATTATAGTTTATTAATTCTATTAATTTTTATATTTGTATTTTCTAATTTCCATGATCCAAAATATTTTTCAAAATATTTATGACTGTGATTGAACCATTTAACATAAAGTAACCAATGTCTAAAGAGGTCATAAATATCCAAAATACCAATGAAGTGGTAACTGGGTTGCCATCAGCGTTTCCCTCCCCAGATCAGTTATTATACAAGATATATGGTGTATTGATGGAATAGGTTAAAGAATTGTATCATTGTAAATTTATTTTTCTGTTTTCAAATTTAAATGAGCTTTTAAAATGTATCTTTATTTTATTGTTTTACACTTAGTCTATTGTTTAGGCCCAAAGCTCCGTACGTGTCATTATCATTAAATAACATAACTTTCCAAAATCCATAAAACATAACCAGCTGAACAACTTTCATTTGTCAGAGCAGAAAATTGGGATGAAATGAAAGTAACTCTCTGGTTTGAGCCCAGCTTTACTCAGCATTCTGAAGAAAATTGAATTTCCAGATGGTCAAATGGTGCTTTGAAAATCTGCCTAACCCCCCCGTCTTGGTAATGGGATCAAGCAGTTGAAATTAAGAGCACAGATTTAAATGTAAGAGCGTAACATCCAACCTAATTATAGGGACCCTTATAACAAGTTGGTAATTATCTTCAGGACGGTGCACACAGGGCGTCATTGTGTGTTAACCTGGTACCTAAACGAATGGGGAGCCTTCTGCTCCAGATTGGTTCCCAGCTGGGGAGTATTACTGACTCACATGTATTAACAGTCCGCTTCACGTTCAGTGGGATACGTCTGAGGAATGAACATTTTACTGAAGCCGTTTGTCTGTCAACACACAAAAGAACATATAGAATTTAACAAGGGCAACAAGCGCAGCCCCCCCCCAGGAGTGACCGTAGTCAATATATGGGCCTGCGCATTTGCTCTATTCATCAAAAGTAATACATATTGATGTGTGCGTGGACTAGCGGCGAGACAATACATCATAAGCTCCTGCACACTCCGCCCTCCAACAGGAAGCCTCATCGGGCACATTGTGGAGATCCAGCGCCGCCCCCCCATCTGCAGAAACCAGTCTCCACACAACCTCCTGAACCGCAGTCACTGGTTTCATTTTACTAACAAAAATCAATTGGCCACGGGACGGGACAAGGAGGAAGACCTTCCTTATTACACCGGGCAGGACACACCCTCTGGAGGGTGTTGGGCTGTTTTATAGATATTAGCCTGATGGGGTTGTGTAGCTAGGGGACACAGGCGCTGCTCATTTCCCCTGACCCCACAGATGAGTCATTCCAAATAAAGTTGGGGATGTACTATTTTGCATAATTAGAAAATAAGGCCTCAAACTGATTTGCGGTTATTTGATGTGAATTTGTTCTTTTTTTAATCAGAGATGGAAACATGTGACACTATCTGTTGGAAAAGATGTCTGAGTGTTGATGTGTGAAGAGAAAAATAATAAATCAGTCAAGGACAAAAGACAAATCAGACCACAAGCCCTCAGCCTGGGGCAGCTTCATGTCTGTTTGTCTGCTTCAGTTAAATGTTGGCCAGCCGTGGAAACAGAACCCAAGATCAGATGAAGACATCAGCTGTGTTATTAACCACTCACTTCAGGCTTCCTGTATTCTGAAAAATTATTCAATAATGCAATAAATGCTCTTCATGAGCCATTGATAAGTAGCCCAGGACAAACAGGAATAATACTGGCTACACATTTGGATGAGGTGTTTGTTGGTGAACTTGTGCTAGCATCACTCTGACAGGAAGCTAGGAGTCATCGGTCCAGGGAAGGAAGTGGCATCACTGAGTGTGTGTTTCAAATGTGCTGCACAATAACTGCTAATTCTATTAAGTGCTTCTCTTGTGTGGCTTTGTGGTTGTGTTGATGTAGATGGACAGCTGCTTGACTAAACAATGCAATAGCATTAGATTAGAATAAGGTGATTGCATGAAAGAGTGGGATAGAAGACCAGAGCCCGTCCACCCCAGGTCGTGCCAAGTCCATTACGTGTATTGGAGACATCTTGAAATCTGTCATGGGGAGTTGCCAGCAGAGAGAGAGCAGGTTGTTGTTTCGTTTAGCTTCCACCTCGCGGCGGCCAGGCATCGATCATACAATCAAATAAAAACCAGCAAACAATCCTCCTGTCGATCTAACCCAGACCTCTGAGCTTAAGGAAACACTGGGAGTCACCTGGCTAGAGGACACGCCTGGACTTCAGGTGGGTTTTGACTTTGTCACCAGGACATCCCTGTCTGACTTCAGGACGTACAGAAGATCATGCAGCACAAACTATATAAAACAATGTCCCTCTCACCCTTGTAGGGTGGTGTCTGTGTGTCGGGTCCTCTACCAGACCCCTGGGAGTCTGAGGGTTCTGTCAGAATCTTAGCTGTTCCTAGGACTGCGCTCTTCTGGACTGAGGCTTCAGATGTTGTTCCAGGAATCTACTGGAGCCACTCTTCCAGTTTGGGGGTCACTGCCCCAAGTGCTCCTACTACCACGGGGACCACATTAACCTTGACCTTCCACATCTGTTCCAGCTGTTCTTTTAACCCTTGATACTTCTCAATCTTTTCGTGTTCCTTCTTCCTGATGTTGGCGTCAGCTGGAATCGCCACATCTATCACCACTGCTCTCTTCTGCTCTTTGTCCACCACCACTATGTCCGGTTGGTTAGCCAGCAGCTGTTTGTCAGTCTGGAAGCTGAAGTCCCACAGGATCTTAGCCTTGTTGTTCTCAACCACCTTTGGTGGGATGTCCCATTGGGATTTGGGTACTTCTAGTCCATACTGGGTACAGATGTTCCTGTACATTATCAAGTTCTTCTTGATATTACTGTGCTTTACTTAGCTTTTGGGATCAATTAGGAATGTGCTAGCCATGATTATTTTTGTCTCTGTTGTCCAAGGACATTTCAGTTACGGATGCCTGGATTGAAGCGTTAACTACGAGTAAGATAGATAACCAGCTCTAATATTTAACTGGCTGCAAAAATGCCATGTAATGTATATTTATGGGTTGGTTTGTTTTTCCTCCCAAAATTGCAAAGAAAATTAAGAAACTTAAGTTTATCGAGTTAATAAAATGTGACTGACTCCCATACAAACCATTGGATTTAAATGTTGTTCCTTTTGCAATCCATCCACCCATCCATCCACCCATCCACCCATCCATCCATCCACCCATCCATCCACCCATCCACCCATCCATCCATCCATCCAATCAGTGGATCATTTCAGAATAAACCAGACTGACCATCTCAATGGTCCATCCAAATGTCCATTTGTATTAATTCCATCACCTCGGCTCCATACTTGAGGCTGTTTCTACTCTATTTCTTTTAGTAGAGAAGCTCAAACAAATTATTCACTGTAAATATATTTAAATCCCATAGATTGAAATTTCTAATTAGATCAAAAACAAATTGCACTCTTTGACTCTTTTTAAAAAATAGAAAATTATGTCTGATACCTTTAAATCCATTGATTCTTTCAGAAGAAATGATCCTACAATATGAAGTAAATATCAAACTACTGGAGTCACTAACCTAATGAAGTAAACCTCAGTGTCAGACAAAGAGCTGCATCTCTTGTGATCATCACACAGTCGTGTTCTGGTTCTCACATCCAGTCACTGAAGGCACTCGTGTAGATTGTTCACTGGAAACAGGTGTCAAAGGCTGTCGGGGGGGGGCAAGCCTCTTCAGACTGGGGAGATATGGTTGACATTTAATGTAACGGTGTCTCTGCTCCGTGTGACATCCAGCTGGAGTGAGGAGATGGCCCCCCAGGAAAGGGTTGTGTTCTTCAGACACATTGGTGATCCACAATGGGGGGGGGGGTGTCACACCATCAGAGCTGTGAATTCACAGGGTTTAAATCTTACCCCCCTCTCACACTTTCTTCTGTACATGATGCCGGGTATGGTGCCCCCCAAGGAGGGAGGAGATATATATACACTTAGGTGGAGAAAGGTCAGGCACGCTGAATGTGGTCGGCAAACAGCCGGTGGGGGTCTGGGGGCCTAAGGATGGATCACTGGAGAATTGGTGCATGGCAGTGAATGAATAACCCACCATGGCCCCCCAAACCCCATTATTTCCCTCCGTTTCCAGTGGGGCCTGAAAGTCATGTCTGCGCATGCTGCCAGTTCATTAGAGGGGGTGTCATTGCTCTTCTGCTGGGGTAGGACAGGCCCAGCCGGCCCCAGGAGGGCCTCGCCCTATTTAATTTCACATCAGCCTCTCTAGGAGAGGCTCTGGTGATCAATACTGTATCAATACTGTATCATTACTGTATCAATACTGTATCAATACTGTATCATTACTGTATCATTACTGTATCATTACTGTATCAATACTGTATCATTACTGTATCAATAGTGTATCAATAGTGTATCAATACTGTATCACTACTGTATCATTACTGTATCAATACTGTATCACTACTGTATCATTACTGTATCAATACTGTATCAATACTGTATCAATAGTGTATCATTACTGTATCATTACTGTATCAATACTGTATCATTACTGTATCAATACTGTATCAATAGTGTATCAATAGTGTATCATTACTGTATCATTACTGTATCAATACTGTATCATTACTGTATCAATACTGTATCATTACTGTATCAATAGTGTATCAATAGTGTATCAATACTGTATCACTACTGTATCAATTACTGTATCAATACTGTATCACTACTGTATCATTACTGTATCAATACTGTATCAATACTGTATCAATAGTGTATCATTACTGTATCATTACTGTATCAATACTGTATCATTACTGTATCATTACTGTATCAATACTGTATCAATAGTGTATCAATACTGTATCATTACTGTATCAATACTGTATCAATACTGTATCATTACTGTATCAATACTGTATCAATACTGTATCAATAGTGTATCAATACTGTATCAATACTGTATCAATACTGTATCAATACTGTATCAATACTGTATCAATACTGTATCAGTGTAAATTAAAATGACAATTTTAAAGTAATCAAACCTGTTAACGCTCAGTTCAAATGTCATTATTTGCAGAAGGAGAAGCAGACCCCTGGCTGTGTGTGTGTGTGTGTGTGTGTGTGTGTGTGTGTGTGTGTGTGTGTGTGTGTGTGTGTGTGTGTGTGTGTGTGTGTGTGTGTGTGTGTGTGTGTGTGTGTGTGTGTGTGAGCCATGTCCACAGGTAAAACACTTTAACTGGTACAGCTACCAAACGAGGGTCTTAACAAAAGCAGATTACCCCCCCCCAGCTCAGAGCCCCCACCGGTTTCAGGATAGGATAACCTAATTTCCTGAACCTGATTTGTAGAACCAAACCCAATTATGGGCGTATGAGATGAGAAGTGGCAGGAGAGACAGCTTGGTGGGGCAGGCAGAACAAAACGAGGGGCAGACGAGGGAGCGGGGCAGAAAGGAACGTTACACAATAAAAATGCACTTAACTACAGAATGAAGCTCAGCAGTAATTGTGTGATTAGATTATTATTGTCTCCCCCCTCACTCCCTTTTGAACGGCTGTTCAGAACCACTGAACCAGCCTTTTCCCGTGTCCGTGTTTGTGTGGAAGCGTGTGCACCAGCTCACGTGAAGCAACGTGACATGTGACTGAAAGGAAATGAAATCATCACGTTGTTAGCTAATAATATGACAGACTCACAGCCCCCAGTCCTCTCACACCACACCGCCCAGTAGCACCCTGTCACACCAGTAAGGGGCAGAACATCACCCGGCAACACACCAGGATGAAACCTGCTGCCCCCACGCCACGCTGGGGCAGAACATCACCCAGTAACACACCAGGATGAAACCTGCTGCCCCCACGCCACGCTGGGGCAGAACATCACCCAGGAACACACCAGGATGAAACCAGTAATGATGCAGAGGAGGAAGGTAGACATACTGTGTTTCCAGGAGACCAGAGATGGGAAGGACGTGCAGCAGGTTAGGGTGATTAAGGATAGGGATGGAAGTCTATTGAAAGTCTATTGAGTCTATTGGAAAGAGTACTTTGAAGAGTTGGTGAACGTGGAAAATGAGAGAGAACAAAGAAGTGTGTCCAGGCAGGATGGAATGGGTGGAGAAAAGTGTCAGGTGTGATGTGTGATAGAAGAGTTTCAGCTAAAATGAAAGGAAAGGTGTACAAAACTGTGGTGAGACCAGCGATGTTGTTTGGTCTAGAGACAGTGTCACTGAGGAAAAGACAGGAGACAGAGCTGGAGGTAGCAGAGATGAAGATGCTGAGGTTCTCTCTGGGAGTGACCAGGAAGGATAGGATCAGGAATGAGTACATCAGAGGGACAGCACATGTTAGAGGTTTTGGAGATAAAGTCAGAGAGGCCAGACTGAGATGGTTTGGACATGTCCAGAGGAGAGATAGTGAATATATTGGTAGAAGGATGCTGAGTTTTGAACTGCCAGGCAGGAGGCCTAGAGGAAGACCAAAGAGGAGGTTTATGGATGTAGTGAAAGAGGACATGAAGGTAGTTGGTGTGAGAGAAGAGGATGCAAAGGACAGGGTTAGATGGAGGGAACTGATTCACTGTGGAGACCCCTGAAGGGAAAAGCCCAAAGGAGGAGAAGAAGTGACCCCCGGGCTGCATGTGCATGTTTAATCCTCCATTAATAGTATTTATCATGTAAGAGAATAGAAGCATTGTATCAGAAATCAAACAGAGAAGCTTCTCCTCCCTGGATGAACTAAACACTGTCTGCATCAGATCAGCTGTTAAACCTCCTTCCTTCCATCTGCAGCAGTAAAGAACAAACCCTCAGCAGTGTTAGCAGTGTTAGCAGTGTTAGCAGTGTTAGCAGTGTTAGCAGTGTTAGCAGTGTTAGCAGTGATGTGGGGACATGAATTATTAAATTCATGTCAGTGGTGAATGGATAGAAAGAATGGGTGCTGGACAAACAGAGGTAACAAGTGGGGATTTAATTAGCGGGGGGGGACTCTCATGCATGTCTGACGACCCAGAATACCCAGGGGCTGCAGAAACGCTGGCATGGTATTGGTTTACATCCAAGCTGTCCAATCCATCATGTTGTCTGTGGAGTGGTGTTTGTAGAGCCGGCCCTTATTAATTATCAGCTCATTTGAGAGTAAGGAGTGTCAGGGGTGGAGTGGGGGGGTAGGTGTGTGTCCTGTTTGATCAATGGAAGCAATTGCTCCAAGAGAACTCTGCTGAGGGTGATTCAGGTCAATCTGCCTTGGCACACTAGATGTGTCTTTCTACGGGAGATGAATGTATGAATATTATTAGCTATAGGTCACCGTTCCAGAAAGCCATTTAATATATTGACATCTATTGACAGGCAGCATCACGGCCAGCTTTCAGCATGGAGCACAAAGACACTTTACCTCCGCTGGAAAGAACAGAACTTCTGTACAAAGTCACATCAATCTGTAGAACACATGACTGAATACCACTCACACTAAATATTTAGATCCACAGCCATAACACTGTTACTAATGAAGACATTTAGAACCAGAGGAGGTGGAGGAGAACCGTCTGAACCCTCAGCTGGTCCAACCAGCTGAGGGTTCAACAGATGGACCAGTTCAGTGATTCATGAAAAATAAGACCGAGAACCTTGATAGAGAAGTAAAAAGAGAAAAGAGGGCTGACCTGTTACCAGCTGGGACACAAGCCCACTGGCCAAAGGTGGTGAACCACTAGTCTACACAACTAGAAGGAGAACACAATGAAATCCACGTGGTGGATTCACCGTCACGCTTTTGTCATCAAAAACAACCCGTTGTGTTCCTCCTGTCTGCCTACATGTATGACGGTCCATGAAACAATGAAAATGTCCCTGAGAAACCCCCCAGACATTCTCCACAGAACCGAGAAGTAGAACCTCCAGAACATCAGAGCAGATCCAGAAGGAGTTCTACTCACATCTTCAATCAGTCACAAAGAACATTCTAAACCTTCTGACATTAACACACACGTTTGTGTGGAGGCTCCCTTCAACACCATCACACACATTATGAATATGCAAATGACAAAACACGTCATTGTGTTAATATGCATTTTTAATCTATAGTAGAAAAATTATATTTTATTACTAGTATAAAAATCATTCTTTCTCCTCCTGTTTTCAAACAGGACAGTTTTAATCTAATTCTGCCTCATTTTTTATTCAAGATAAAATCCTTTTGTTCTACTAACGGTCACTAACAGGACAACCTGACGCCGTCTTTACTCTACCATCCAGTGGAAACATCACACGGATAAGTCTTTGATTGATGGTCTCTTGTCTTCTTGGAGAGCAGGAACCTGTGAGCTCTTAGGGCTCTGAACAGACAGGATTATAGGAAGTAATGAGATTAGTTAATCTGAGTTAATGACACTGATTGGCTCATCTGGGTATGCAAATGAGCCAATGAGAACAAGTGCTGCAGGAAGAATCAAAACATAGGGACAGGTGACGGCCCCCGCTGGTCAGTATCAATCACACTACATGAACACACACACACACACACACACACAGGACTCAAAAGAACAAACGTCCTTGTGGACAATCAGCGTTTAAACACACTGGTTTACTGGACCGTCTGCCTTCGGGTGGGGGGGTGGGGGGGTGGACATTAACCTTCTCTGGGTGTCTGGAGGCTGGAGGGGGGTCACATGACAGCTGTCATCATCACACTAACCAGAACATCCACCAATTGTGAGCACGTCAGAAAAAATTTCATTTTCAGGTGGGGGCAGCACCACTCTGCCTGCCCCTCCCACCCCCCTCATCGTCATTCCTGCCCACTCGGCTCAGCTATTCATCAGGACCCGAGCAGAGGACACCTCCTGCCTGCTCACAAATGCATGGAGCAGGCAATAAAATTAACCTTGTGGCAATTGTTTTCCCACCCGTTTGATGTCCCGGTGTCAGCCCATCCTTTACGGGGGGGGTTAAAACAGTCAGGCTCAGATATGCAGAAAATGATGACTTGGTGTGGAGGGGTGGGGGCAGGAGCAATGCACCTGAATGGAGCGGAGAGAATCCAGATTCTGGAGTCGATCCCATCCATCAGTGTTAGTGAGGATGAAGAGCAGCTGGTCTTCATCACAGCATCAGGACCAGGATGTTTGGTTCTGGTGTGGACTTCACCACCACCCCTGACCTGTGTGTGTGTGTGTGTGTGTGTGTGTGTGGGCATAAAAATCCTTCAGAGGATGTTTATTTGCTCTCAACACCTCCTCAGCGATCAATATTTTTAATTTGGGGGGGAGTTATTATTTTTCCCATCAGCCCGGGGGCAGAGTAAAGTGGCTCATATTTTAGCACTAAAAAGATCAATATGACAGCCTCACCTTCACTCTGCCCCCGCGGCGCCGGGGGGGGCCACACATCATAATGGACGGTGGTGAGGAACACCGCCCCCCGCCTCATGCAGGAATCACATCATTATGTGTGGCTGGAGACCCCCCACCCCCCTGCAGGACAACAGCAACACAGTTGATTTACTCCCTCTGGACAGACACACACACACACACACACACACACACACACACACACACACACACACACACACACACAAACAGGTTCACGTTTATGAGAGGAAGGAGCTGGGGGGGCATGGTGAGTGTGTGTGTTTGTGGGGGGGGGCAGCCCAGAGGACAGAGGCTCAGGTCTGACTCCCTGTAATTAACACATCAGTGTTCCCACCTCCTCACACAACCATCAGTTACATGTGTTCAGCTCAGATTGTGTCACATGTTTCTGTAGCGTGTTACATCCGTGAAGCGGTGACGTGTTGTGATGGTCAGTGTTTGTGTGTTCGTCCACCAAATATCTTCACAACTGATGAAATATAATCACTAAACAAAAAACATTTTCAGGAAGCCTGAGGCACAAAAGTGTGTGGGTCAGGGTCAAAGGTTGAACTCAGGGGTGTCGCAGGATGTTGTAGTGAGCTGAACGGTAGAGATGGAGGGAAGTAGTTAACCTGTGTGACCCCCCCTCCATGACCTCACCTCCTCAGGATGTCTCCATATGCAGCTAGGCTGAGCCTCATCATAGAGGTGACACAGGGTGACATAAGGTGCATTAAAAAGGTGATAAACACAAGTGACTGCATCTCTAGGTAATAGTGTAAACACACTCACAGCGAGGTCCTGTCAGCAGAGAGGTACTGGTGAACGCGTTCCAGAGGTACTGGTGAACGCGGTCCAGAGGTACTGGTGAACGCGTTCCAGAGGTACTGGTGAACGCGTTCCAGAGTTACTGGTGAACGCGTTCCAGAGTTACTGGTGAACGCGTTCCAGAGTTACTGGTGAACGCGTTCCAGAGTTACTGGTGAACGCGTTCCAGAGTTACTGGTGAACGCGTTCCAGAGTTACTGGTGAACGCGTTCCAGAGGTACTGGTGAACGCGTTCCAGAGGTACTGGTGAACGCGTTCCAGAGGTACTGGTGAACGCGTTCCAGAGTTACTGGTGAACGCGTTCCAGAGTTACTGGTGAACGCGTTACACAGGTACTGGTGAACGCGTTACACAGGTACTGGTGAACGCGTTACACAGGTACTGGTGAACGCGTTCCAGAGTTACTGGTGAACGCGTTCCAGAGGTACTGGTGAACGCGTTCCAGAGTTACTGGTGAACGCGTTCCAGAGGTACTGGTGAACGCGTTCCAGAGGTACTGGTGAACGCGTTCCAGAGGTACTGGTGAACGCGTTCCAGAGGTACTGGTGAACGCGTTCCAGAGTTACTGGTGAACGCGTTCCAGAGTTACTGGTGAACGCGTTACACAGGTACTGGTGAACGCGTTCCAGAGTTACTGGTGAACGCGTTCCAGAGTTACTGGTGAACGCGTTCCAGAGGTACTGGTGAACGCGTTACACAGGTACTGGTGAACGCGTTCCAGAGGTACTGGTGAACGCATTCCAGAGGTACTGTTGAACGCGTTCCAGAGTTACTGGTGAACGCGTTCCAGAGGTACTGGTGAACGCGTTCCAGAGTTACTGGTGAACGCGTTCCAGAGTTACTGGTGAACGCGTTACACAGGTACTGGTGAACGCGTTACACAGGTACTGGTGAACGCGTTACACAGGTACTGGTGAACGCGTTCCAGAGGTACTGGTGAACGCGTTACACAGGTACTGGTGAACGCGTTACACAGGTACTGGTGAACGCGTTACACAGGTACTAGTGAACGCGTTACACAGGTACTGGTGAACGCGTTACACAGGTACTGATGAGTCACTGATCGTTCCTAACAAACGGTGCGAGGCAGCGATCTGGGAACCAGTGGCTTTGTGGTGTCTTCTGTTCTGACGCTGTCACCACGGCAACAGTTCATTGTGGTCATCATAGCATGACAGTTTCAGTTTCAGTTTTAAATTAAGTCAGACTGCTGTGAGGGTGGTGTTCCAGGTTTATCAGCTTTAGCTGAAGCTGCTGCTCAGATGGTCACACGTCACAGTGGTGTGTGTGTGTGTTAGAGTGTGTGTTAGATGCTTCTCCACCACAGCCTGCTGGTCAGTGATCATGATTAACACATGTGAGTGCAGACAGGAGCTCCGGAGCCCGGTGAACAATAAATATTCATGGACCAGGACCAGAGCACTGGGACCAGAACCATCAGGACAGGCCTCCTAATTGACATTTTACCTGCTGTATACCTGAACAGGACTCTAAAGCATCGGGGGGGGGGGGTCATCTGAAGGATGGGGGACATCAGGAAATATTACAAATAAAAGAAAAGTTTCATCTCCCTTCAGCCTCGGCACTGAATATCAGATGAATGGATTTACTGAAAACAAGAATTTATTCATCATATCTTTTTGCAA